>CM058240.1:43387632-43615347 GCA_030180135.1 Orychophragmus violaceus
AACACAACAAAATTCTGGTAGGTCATCCTTGAAGATCTCTGCGCTTTTCTGTTCGTTCTCTCAAGTTTAGCTAGCTCCTCAAGTCTGAGGTTAAAAAGTTCTTCGTTCGGGTTGCTTCGGGTGTGTCGACTAGGCATACACTAATTTCAGAGCAGAAATCCGTGCTTAGTGTCAGGCGACACTCGAGTGATGTCGGTCGACACTGGGTGCTTCAGTCGATTCTTGTAGCAACAAAACAAGCCAAACAAGAAAAAAAAGTGAGTAACAAAGAAAATAAAACGACTTAGACTAAACATTAGAACAAAATCTATTGACGAACTCAAATGTGTCCCCGGCAACGGCGCCAAAAACTTGATAGGTCGAAGTTTATTCCCTATTCTACTGCAAGTGCACAGCTATGTGAATGTAGTATTCAGGGTATCGTATCCACAAGGACTCAAGTTTCACACAATAGACTATATGTTTTCAAATCAAGCTAAGTCAATCAGGAGAAAGCAATAAACGAATGCAAGTAAATTAAAGTGTGTTTTCAATGGGAGAAAGACGCTAGACTTAGGAAGTTCTCGGGAATTATACAATGTCAGATACTTAACTAATCGAATTCAGATTTAGCGCATGTTCAAGAACTAGAAACACAATGATAAACAATCCAACTCTCGCTGAGATTATTTCTATGTCTAACAACCTAATGATTCAAATCTATTTGTAATCTTAGAGTTCTAGACAAGCTTTAGAAACAGGTACTCTAGTTCACAATTCTCCTAAACCAAATCTCTTTGTATCTAGTCAAATTGCTCACACTAAGTTAATTCAGATTATAACTCACACTCTCGTGCTAAGTTAATTATCTCAGATCTAAATCCTAGGTAATCAGTCGAAAATTCAGTATTAAGTGCAACTTAGGTGATGGACGAATAGATTTAGAATCCTAATCAATCAGTTATCTAAACATGCATAAAAACCCTATGAGAATTCCTAAATCTAACTAGGTTACTACTCAGACATATTATCAAATAAACAACACATCATTGAATAAAAAACCGAAAGATTGAATAGATAAGTAAAGGGGTTCAAAATCCTTCTCTCAAAGGTTACAAGTAGCAAGAACATCCCCTTAGCCCAAATCTCTCAATCTCCAAAACAAGAAGAAAGTAAGAACAAGATAATGATACTGAGTCTCAAAAACCTAATTAAACTGCTAAATACGTTTTGGGGCTAGATTAGAATTAAGGAAACTTCTGGGGCATCTTTGCAATTCTTCAAAATATATCTTCAACCGACGCATAAGACTCTGTCACCCTCAGTGTCGACCGACACCAAAGTGAGTGTCGGTCGACATCCACTTGTGGTCGTGACTCTCACTTCAGCTCCTTGCACAAGTCACCAGAAACGTCCCATAATCCCACTCTTTACTCAAAACGCAAGCCTACCTGTAGAAGACTCAATAGACTCGAAAAACCAGGTTAAAGACTCAATTTATACAACTATATCATGGTTGAAAACCTAGAAAAACCATGATATATCAAAAGACGCGGCTTGGATTCCTAATGCTTGCATCTGAAACACATTTTGACTCGATAAAACAATGAAAATTTTGAAAAACCAGAATTTTCGAATCCATGACGAACCATGCTCTAATACCATCTTTTGTAACACCCCCTTCTCGTTTATCTGCTGACCCACAAGCTGCCCGGCCAACAATCTGACAAGAACATGACCGACCAAACCCGTGCAGTTCAAACAAGAAGGGTTCGCTTCATATGAAAGCCGGAGATGGTCCGGTAAGAGACAAAAGGCTCGAACTAGTCCATCAATGACTCCGTTTACCTCGGTTCCACGATACAAAGCGTTTCAACCCCTATCTCTTTCATGAGTTGTGTTCTGTTTAGACTAAACCGTATATCAGGGAATAATTTTGTTTGTTAGTCTTTTAGACATTTTAAATTCTTTAATATAATTTTCATCCAATTTACGGGTTTTCTAAAATAATTTAACGGGATCCAAAAAATCTGAAACCAAAAATAATCAAAACATTTTCGAAAACAAATCATAGCCAAATGCAACCTGAATCTATTCCGAGTGGCTACGCGTCCGCCGTGCTACTCTGAAACCTAAAAAGAGGAAAAAGAGTTGGATGAGCAATCTAAAATCACCTAGTGTGTTGGCTCCCAACTAAAACGGTTTAAAATAACCCCACCCGACAAAACCCAAAATAACAAACAAAAATAATCAATGAATAAGATAGCCGATCAGGTTCTACCATGACGTAATGGCCTCCTCACAACACGAAAGCATACAATAACAACACACCAATCATCACGGAGGAAATCGAGAACACTGCGGCACATGCCCTCGATTAAACTCGATCTACACTAACGCATATCTAACACAATCTCCACACCATGGTCCCCTAAAGGGAACTTGATAATCTTCCTCAGGAACACCTAGATTCCTACAGCTAGAACCTCCCTAATTCTTAGACATAAACAAAAAGTCCTACAAATAGGAAACTGCTCTCTATCTATTGATACGCGGTGACTCAGACTACTCCTAGATAGCCAAAGTTTCCATGCAGCCCGGCACTAGGACATGACCCCGTTTCTCCGGATTACACACCTGCCGATGTCACTCTGTAGGTTAACGTCCAGCCAGAACCAAAAACCCAAAGATACGTGAACTGACCAAGATCTCCTGAGGATCAAATCGGGAAGGAAGCACAGGAACGTCAACGCAAGACCCGCATGATCTAACAACTTAACCCAGTACCTGAGAGCTATCCCGCAAGTCATATATACAACATCACCTACTAACACAATATCTCTAACTCAACCCGACTTATCCGGCCCCACCCGAAATAAGTACCAATCATTACAACCTTCTTTGCCCAACACCGGGACATGTAACAACAACAACACTGATAGCAACACATATCACATACTCAACTAATCAAGCAATAATTTAGGTTCAAACAATTACTTCAATGAATTCCATTTAATTCTTACTTAGGTTATTTTTCAATTCTAACTTAATTCCTTTAATTATATAATTCCAGTTTAATTCTAAATTAGTTATTTACTTAACTGCTAGTTTGGAGTTAGTAAACTTACTAACCCCCTAGACGGTTAAACCGCAATCCTTTTAAGTCTTTTAATTTCCTAATTCTTTAATTTCTAGGTTTAATTACTTATCTTTCAGATCAAGGTTAGTAAACTTACTAACCTCTTGACCCCAAATTTTATTAATTCTTTAGTTATTTTAACTCGATTAATTTAATTCTATTTAACCCTAGCTTGTTTTTTCATATTTTACGGCTTGTTCAAATTTTAATATTCAACTCCTAAATCCTTACCATATGTTCATTTATATGGTTCTTATATACTTTAGAAATAGATGCATATAGTTTTCTTAACCATGACATTCTATATGCAATGCATCACACAACAATCAATCAATCAATCATTCAACACTCAATATTATTTACGCAAATAATCATCATGCCATTTACCGATATTTAAAATGTGCCATGCATATTTATTATCCTTGCCATTTTATTTAAGTCCATTTAATTTAATCAACCTAACCACAATCTATCATATTCAATTTTCGGGTACGAAATCCTATGACTCTATGGTTTATTAATTTTGAGGTCTACATGCAGACTCGGTCTCTTCATAGTGCAACAATCAATCAGACATAAACAACTAACAGTTATTTACGGATGACGGATGTGACCCGGATGAACGGATGGACGGAACCCGAGACCCCAAACACGAAACCAACGAACCCCGACAATAACCCGAACCGTTGACCCGAACTTTGACCAGCATTGACCATTGACACGCAGAGTTGACCACTGACCTCGGAGTTGAGAAAGGGTTGACCGGGCGTTGAGTGGCCCGTTGACCAATCCTGGGAGGTTTGACTTAGCCAACGTTGACTCTGACAACTTTTCGGCGTTGACCATTTTGTTGGGATTATGTCCTGAAATCATATTGTACTTACTCTGCATGATAGTTGTATTGTCGAGATCAGACAATCCATGTAATACTAGGTGATCATAATGTTTTGCTAGAAACCGCTTATGACTTATGAGTGGTAACTCATTGCTAGTATTATGTGGACTTACAGGGTCACACACCTAAGAAAGCTGGATACACTATGTATGGGATTGATCATTGGTAAATGGTCTGGTCAATGTGTATTGGATACACATTGAATTCAAGTTTTGAGAAGTGTGTCGATCGACACACTAGGTGCATCGATCGACACAGGGTCGATTCCGAAACTGATGTTTCGGATTATGACTTACATTGACCCGGTTTAATTACTGGGTAATTAGGTCGACTCTAAGCCTATATATTCTATTATGAGGCTCGAATTTGTGTGAGAAGTTCTTGACAGAATGATTGCGGCCACCTCTCGAAACATAGAAATCCCAAGGAGATCCGATTCCCGGCACTAGCATCCCGGCGGATTCCAGCTTGTGTGCGTGTGGACTGCAGTAGAGGCGCATCATCTGAGGCGCTGGAGATCTCGTTTATCTGACCCAATTCCACTGCAAATCTCCAGGTAAACATGAGATCCATCGGTAAGGATTCAATTACTCAAACCCAGATCCTAGGCTTCAGGAACTAGTTAGGATTCGATATGATGATAGTATGGCACAAGTTCCTTCAATGGTATCAGAGCCTTAGGGTATTAATCATTAAATCTATGGCATATAATTCGAAAACTGGTGTATTTGAATAGATTTTGCCTGTTAAATCATGTTTTGATCAAGAAAAAAACTCGGTTTTAAGTCTGTGATTCAAAACGATGAACCTATGTTTTCGCACAGTGTCGATCGACACAAGTTTGTGTCGGTCGACACACCGCGAAAACGATTATAAAATTTTAGGGTTTTCGCACAGTGTCGATCGACACTAAGCTTGTGTCGGTCGATGCACCGCGAATACGCTTATTAAAATTTGGGTATCGATCTTAGAGATCGCACTGTGTCGATCGACACACTGGGTGCATCGATCGACACAGGCTGTGCGAAAGGATAGATCGGTTCAATTGGATTGAACCGGTTATCTCGCATGGTTAAAATTCCCTGATACCCTACTGTGTCGATCGACACAGATTATGTGTCGGTCGACACAGACCTTGCGATTGGTTGATCGGTTCAATTGGATTAAACTGGTTAACATGCTTGGTTAAGGTAGATCAGATCGGTTTAAATTGGATGAATTAGTTCAATTGGATTGGACTGGTTATCTCAATTAGTATAAACCGATTTGATTGGATAAGATCAGTTTGATTGGATAAGTCGGTTCAATTGGATGGACTGGTTGAATCAGATTTGACCGGTATCTCAATTGGTCTAAAACCGGTTCATTTGGTCAATTACCGGTTCAATTGGATTGACCGGTTATCGGGTTTTGTTAAGGTTGGATGCGAACCGTAATCGTTTGGTTATTGAACCAAATGATTAAGAAACCGAACCAAATGACCTAACCAACTCTTATTAGAACAATTAAAACTAAATTGAAATTAAAAGTTAAACGTGTTCTAAACCCATTGAATGCACATTGGATGTGTATTAGATCAAGGATTAGTATTCAATATGGTCAACTGTCAAGACTCATTTCGTTGTTGTGATACTCTTGCCAAGAGCTTGGTGTCCACAATTACATGAGTAAGGCAGGTAGTTGTGTTGATGGTCTTGCAGTGCTTGACATCAACAATTACATGACCTAAGAGATTGATTTACTAACCTTTTAAAGTTCCGTTTCCTCAACTAAATATCAAGTGACCTTGATGTCTTTCCCAATCTTGTCTACTGTCAAGAATCATTTCGTTGTTGGATAGTTTTGGAGTCCTTGGTATCCACGATTACATGAGTAAGACAGGTGATCATTGATAGACTTGTAGTGCGACTGTCAATGATCACAAGACTGAAGAGATTGGTTTACTTGACTGGGCTATCAGAAGTTCTGGGCCCAGAGACATCAGAGTGGATGAGACATGGATTGTCTTATCTGCGACCAAGAGTTGTACTGGGTACAATTAGCAATGATTTGCTTACCTAGATGACTAAACTCTGGGTGATGACGAGTCGTCCACTCAGATTTTAGTGATGTATGGGTCTTGTAACATTATATTCATAGAGGAAACATTGTGTGAATATAATGCGAGTTTTCTTATTAGATAAGATTTCTCATTTCCTGAACTTCATAACTAAAATTTTCTTTTCTTAGTTTTCAGCCTATGTCTAAAACTACTTTCTCGTTGCGATCCGTCCTTTAGAAGGACAAGTTAAATGGATCCAACTTCCTGGACTGGTATCGTAATTTGAGATTTATTCTCAAGCAAGAGAGTAAGGACTATGTCCTTGAGAAAAATCTCCCCGAAAGGCTTGGGACCAATGCCTCGCATGCAGTATATGATGCTTGGAATAAGAATTATATTGATGTGGTATATGTGTGTGGTCTGATGTTGGCTACCATGAACTCGTACTTAAAGAGTCAATACGAGAACATGGAGTCGCCAATAGAGATGATCACTAGCCTGAAACTGAAGTTTCAGGATCAGGCACGAGTTGAGAGATACCAGATGGTTAAGTCTCTCGTTGGGTGCAAGCTAAAAAAGGATGCTCCAGTGAGTCCTCATGTCATTAAAATGATGGGTTACATTGATAACCTGGGGAAACTGGATTGTCCTGTTAGCCTAGAATTGGCTACTGAAATCATCCTGCAGTCACTGCCGTCAAGTTATGATAAGTTTATCAAGAATGGCTTGACGAAGACGTTGACTGAACTGCATGGCATGCTCAAGACAGTTGAGCAAAACATCATAAAGGGTAAAAGATTTGAGAAATCTTGTGTAGACAAGGGTAGAGGCAGGACCATCCAGATTTGGAATCAGGATAAGCCTGTGTCATCTTATAAGCCCAAGTCTGGCCCATCTGATGTTGGTAAGTGCTGCTACTGTGATGAGTTTGGGCATTGGAAGAGAGATTGCATTAAATTCTTGGAAGATTCACAAGAGATGAAGGAGATGTACGGTACTTCTTCTTCAGGTATTGTGTTATTACTTCAAGTTCTACGTATGTATTGGATACTAGTTGTGGTACTGATATTTTTGAAATATGCCGGGCCTAAACAACAGTAAAACGTTGAAGAAAGGACAAGTGGAACTGCGTGTCTGGTATGGAGCAATGGTTGTTGCATGAGCCGTAGAGATTCTCCACTTGTAGGAGCCTTTCAAGCTTGGTTTTTTGAATTAAGTAATTGCTACTATATACCTGCTTTATGCAGAGATGTCTTTCATTTTCTTGTAAGAATTTGGATGTTTTTCATTCCGATAAAAGACAAGTTTTGCTCTTTTGATCTTAATGAAATATTATATGGTAGCACCCCTTTTGATAATGGGTTTTATATCTTAAACCAATGTACGCTTGTATATATAACATAAATACCAAACGGTTTAAGTTTGAAGACTCGAAATCGATTTTCCTAAGCGTAGTTGTTTTGGCCACATAGAAGTGAAGCAGATTCAGAAGTTCCATACTTATGGGCTTTTGGGCTCATTTGATTATAAATTATATGAGATATGAATTCTGCTTACTGGGCCAGATGACTAAGGCTTCTTTAGCAGAGCTAAAGAAAAGGGCCAGTGGCTTGTTGGGCCTTGTTCATACTGATGTATGTGGCCCGATGAGCATTAGTGCCAGAGGAAGTCTTCAGTATTTCATTACCTTATTTATGACTTCAATAAGTATGGTTGTGTTCATTTGATGAGACACGAGTCGGAATCTTTTGAAATGGTCAAAGGGGTTCCAGAATGAAGTACAGAACCGATATGACAGAAGTATTGAAGATCCTCGATTAGATCGCGGAGGAGAATACTTAAGTCAAGAATTCTGTGATCATCTGAGTAAGTGTGAAGTTGTTTCACGACTTAATTCTCATGAAAACCTGAATGGTGTTTCTAAGAGAAATAATTGGACCTTATTGGATATGATCTGATTAATGATGAGTCACACGAATCTTCCATTATTCTTTTAGAAATACGCCCTAAAACGTCTGTATTTACGCCAAATAGGTTTCTAACAAAATCAGTTGAAAGAAACCACATTTGATGTGGACTGGGAGTTTTTCAAGTATGTTTTCACTGATTAATTGGGATTGCAAGGTTTATGTAAGACAGTTGTCAACAAACAAGCTTGAACCCATATCTGATAAGTGCTGTTTCGTTGGTTGTCCTGAGGAAACCGAGGCTTATTACTCTTACAACTAATCCGAGAACAAAGTTTTGTTGTTCGGAACTCTGTTTTTCTAGAAAGAAAGTCTCTTTCCAAGAAGAACAGTGGGAGTAAAAGTACAGCTCGAAGAAATTCGAGAAACACAGGAGGCCGCTCAACCTGTTGAGGGAGAGCTGCGATTATATCTACAAAGTGCTGTAGGACCTACACCTGTGGAGCCTGAAGTTCGCAGATCCGAATGGATCCGTCACTAACCCGAGAGTGATTTCTCGTGACCGATTGCCGTGATCTGTTGATCATTGAAAAGTGACGAGCATGCGAAATTCAAAGAAGCGATGGTGAGCCCCAACTCCAAAAATTTGCTAGGTATGCATGTTAGCTTCACTGATCTATTTCTGGATTGAAGCAAACATCTTGGAGTTGGAATCTACGTTCTGTTAAAATGGTCAAAAGTTTTGACTTGATCAGGAACGAATAGGAACCGTGCGTTTACAAGTAGACTAGTGGGAGCGTAGTTGCATTTCTAACACTGTATGTATATTACATACTCATTCTCATAAACGACGTTCCGTCACTTAAGTCTCATGTGACTTGGGTCGGAAGTCATTTTCAACGATAAACATGGGAGAGGCTGCGTGAGTTCTTGGAATAAGGATCTATTGAAATAGATTGGGTAGGCTAATTGGATCGTGTCAGAATCCTTATGTTGATAAGGTATTGAACAGTTCCGATGTGCATGATTCCAAGAATGGCTTCACACCAAAGGTATTATGGCAGTAATCTTAGCAAGATGAAGTGTCTTGGACACTGGCTGAGCTAGCATGTATGAGTGTGATTCCTAATGCTTCTGCAATAGAATCTATCATGAATGCCATATTTTGCGCTCGTCTAAATGCAGCTTACGCATAAAGCGTGACGAGAAGATACTAATATTTTCCGGTAAAATCACTGGACAGTTGTAAGGAATATCCCCAAGTGTTTGAGGAACACTAAGGATAGGTTCTTGTACAACTGAGGAAGTGATGAATCTGTTGAGAGTAGTTAGACGGACAAAGACGAATTCGATTTCCGGTTCCCACCTGGTTATATCTCTTAGTCTATGTAGCGGTGCTATCTGTTGGAAGGGCTCCAAGCAGAGGACCGTTGAATAGTGCTTATCAATGAATGGCGGTGTAGTTTGTTGGAATGGTTCCAAGCAAGAACACCGCAGTCTCTCCCACAACCTAAGCGCGAGATTTATTTTACTGCAGTAGGTATTAGATATCTGAAGACGTGGTCTTGATTCTAGTGGGAGTAATGTTAGTTATGATGTTCACATAGACATGCTATGGTGATGTTTATGAAAAACTGACATCAGCATTATTTGATTATTGGTTAATTAAATAATGGTCCCAAAGTATTTTATGTTCATTTTATAGGTCATCAAGTTGAGGACTTGATCATGAAACCCTATAAGTGAAAGATGACATAAAATTATGATTGTCCCTAGTCGAGGTTGTTAAAATGGGACACTAACAACCGCGCAAAACTAGCATGTGAGGTGACTGTTGGACTAAGTTTCATGGAGCCAATGATATGATTATCGCAGTCAATCACATAGATATATGTTGGTGAACATATGATCGGACATGACCCGCAAATGAGAACTCTATAGGATAGTTATATCAGTGTCATAAGAGGTTCTCACTACGACTATAGAGTATAGTCCTTAGACCTGAGTTCATCATGCTTTCTAGCATGTGAATTGGTACGCTTTGACCTTGTCAAACGTCATTCCGTAACTGGCGGCTATAAAGGCATTGCTTAAGCGTATCATGAAGTGTGTGTAGAAACAGGGATGGAACAAGATGGGATTTGTCCCTCCTATATAACATGAGATAAATATCTCAGGGCCCATCGAAGATTTGATACTGAGAAAATGCATGGCCGTGCTCAAACGAGGTGATTGTCAGTCGTTTGTTTTATCAGTATAGATCAGGAGTTCGATGAATATGATATTGGCTATAATAAGGATGACACAGTTTCTTGTCTAATGCCATATCGAGATATAGCGATAAAGGGATTATGGGAATAGATGATTCCAGTACAAGTGGGAGATTGTTGGGATTATGTCCTGAAATCATATTGTACTTACTCTGCATGATAGTTGTATTGTCAAGATCGGACAATCCATGTAATACTAGGTGATCATAATGTTTTGCTAGAAACCGCTTATGACTTATGAGTTGTAACTCATTGCTAGTATTATGTGGACCTACAGGGTCACACACCTAAGCAAGCTAGATACACTTTGTATGGGATTGATCATTGGTAAATGGTCTGGTCAATGTGTATTGGATACACATTGAATTCCAGTTTTGAGAAGTGTGTCGATCGACACACTAGGTGCATCGATCGACACAGGGTCGATTCCGAAACTGATGTTTCGGATTATGACTTAAATTGACCCGGTTTAATTACTGGGTAATTAGGTCGACTCTAAGCCTATATATTCTATTATGAGGCTCGAATTTGTGTGAGAAGTTCTTGACAGAACGATTGCGGCCACCTCTCGAAACATAGAAATCCCAAGGAGATCCGATTCCCGGCACTAGCATCCTGGCCGATTCCAGCTTGTGTGCGTGTGGACTGCAGTAGAGGCGCAGCATCTGAGGCGCTGGAGATCTCGTTTATCTGACCCAATTCCGCTGCAAATCTCCAGGTAAACATGAGATCCATCGGTAAGGATTCAATTACTCAAACCCAGATCCTAGGCTTCAGGAACTAGTTAGGATTCGATCTGATGATAGAATGGCCCATGTTCCTACACATTTTTGGTTGCCGTTGTTGACCGCATTGACTCCAACGGTCTTTCTTCGGTCAACACTCTGGCGACTAAGGAGGAAACTGGCAAGAAGATGGAGAGACTTATAGTGGTTCGGCGGATCTTTGGCGACTCTCTGGTGAGATTCCGGCAATCTGGCGGAGCTTCGGCGAGGGTTTAGTGAGAGTGTTTAATGGCTAATTTAGTTGTTTAGAGATTTATTTAGGAAATCTAGGGATTTATTAAGAATTTTTGGGAATTATTGAAATGTTTTTATGATTTATTTAAGGGTTTAAGGAACTTTCTTGAAACTCAAGCAAGAGGAGGAGGTGGTGGTGGCTCGCTGCTGGCGAGGGAGAGAGAGAGGAGGAGATGGTTTGCTGGTTTGGTATGGTTTGGGAGAAGAGAGAAATGCCCTTTATTTATAGCTTGTGAGAAACTTACTCAACAAGCTACTCATGGTTACATGCATGAATACTTGCCTCCCAAGCTTCCAAGGTTCTTTTAACCATATCATGAAATGTACCTGGTTGCTGGAGTGACAAGTGTCATCTTCCAGCTTTAATCTGAAACCGCAACCTCATCCACCTCCTTGATCCGCGATTCCCGTAACAGATAATTTCTGAAATCCGCTAAAAATCTTCCAAGCCATTTTAATTCGCCAAACCTCCAAAATAATTCTCCATTAATTTATTAATCCGTCTTGGTGATAACAAGGATTTTTGCAATCCTTTGAGGTACCAATTCCTCAAGCTTATCGATGTGGTCTTGAGGTATCGAACCTTTTTGGGATGGATAAAACCAATAAGCACGCGCTAAACCTCTAGAGTCAAATCACTCAATTAAGTTTTTGGTTTCTAACAATCCTAACGAGAACAATGAAGGAATTTCTAGCAGTTCTAATCAGGATTAGCAATCCTAGTCTGAATTCCGAGCCTAGGATCTACAGGTTCATGTAATTGAATCTTACAGATCTGGAGATTACCTGGTAATTATGCAGCGGAAGTTATTTGCAAGTAATCAAGATCTAGAGCGCCTCAAATGCTGCGCCTCTACTGGTATCCACACGCACACGAACTGAACAGGAAGGGATGCTAGTGCCTTATGAGATCGAATCTCCAGAGAGGTGTCTTTTCTGTTTCTGGTGGCTGTGAATTAGGTTAGAAAACGAGTTTAGGTCGACCATATATCTTATATATGTCGACTTAAACCGCCCCGGGATTAACTAATGACTAAACCAATTTAATCCGTCAATCCGCGAGTCGTGTCGACCGACACACTCTATGTGTCGATCGACACGGCCAATCTATGTCGACCGACACTCTTAGTGTGTCGATCGACATCGCCCAGAAATGTCGATATTGAATGCATATCAAATAGGCATTCACCCGATCATTACATTAATGATCATCCTCTCATGCAATGTTCAGTTTGCTTAGGTGTGTGACCCTGTAGGATCATATAACACTAGCAATGAGTTCTCAACTCATTGATCATAAGTGGCTTCTAGCAAAGCATTATGACTACCCAGTGTCATATGATTGTCTCATCTTGACAACACGACTTTCTCTCAGAGTAAGTACAAATAGATTTCAGGACATTCCCAACAATCTCCCACTTGTACTAAAATCGTCTATTCCATTTTAATCCCTTTGTATCCATATCTCAATCTAGCATAAGGCAAGAACTGTGTCATCCTTATTAAGCTAGATCACGTTTATCGAATCCCGATTTATACTGATGAAAAACAAACAACTGACAATCAGTTCGTTTGAGCGCGGCCACGCATTTCCAGTATCAAATCTTCGATAGGCCCAGAAATATTTAACTCCTGTTATATAGGAGGTACAAATCCCATCTTGTTCCATCCCTGTTTCTTCACACACTTCATGATACGCCCAATCAATGCCTTTATAGTCACCAGTTACGGCTGACGTTTGACAAGGTTAAAGCGGACCAATTCATATGTAAGAAAACATGATGAACTCAGGTCTAAGGACTATACTCTATAGTCGTAATGAGAAACTCTTATGACACTCATATAACATCTTGTAGAGTTCTCATTAACGGGTCAAGTCCGATCATGTGTTCTCTAACACATATCTATGTGATTGACTTTAATACACTTATTAATGACTCCATGAAACATAGTCATCAGTCACCTCACATACTAGTCTCACGTGGTTGTTAATGTCCCATTTTAACAACCTCGACCAGGGACCATTATAATTTATGTCATTTATCGTTTATAGGGTTTCATGATCAAGTCACATACTTGATGACCTATAAAATGTCATAAATTACTTTTGGGATAATATATATATTTAATTAACACAATTAAATAATGCTGAAACAATTTCATTTAAATAACATAACTATTATATCTTTGTGAACATCATGTCATAACTAAAACAAATACAACTCCCACTGAAATCAAGATCATATCTTAAGAAATCTAATGCCTACAGCAGTTGTATGAAACTCATGCTTAGGCCTTGGGAGGGGCTTGGTCAGCGGATCAGCAACATTCTCATCCGTCGGGACTCTGCTGATCTTCACATCTCCTCTATTCACAATATCACGGATAAGGTGATATCGCCTTTCTATGTGTTTGGATTTCTGGTGTGATCTAGGTTCCTTTGCTTGCGCAATGGCTCCATTGTTGTCACAATACAAAGCCACTGGCTCAGAAATGCTAGGAATCACACCAAGTTCAGTGATGAACTTCTTGATCCAAACAACCTCCTTTGCCGCTTCAGAAGCAGCGAGGTACTCAGCTTCAGTTGTGGAGTCTGCTACAGTGTCCTGCTTGGAACTCTTCCAGCTTACTGCACCGCCATTCAGGCAGAAGATGTAACCAGATTGCGATCGGAAATCATCTTGGTCTGTCTGAAAACTTGCGTCTGTGTAACCACTTACTACCAGCTCATCACTTCCTCCATACACCAAGAATTTATCTTTAGTATTTCTCAAATACTTCAGAATATTCTTGACTGCTGTCCAGTGACTTTCACCTGGATCCGATTGGTATCTACTCGTCATGCTTAAAGCACAAGCAACATCTGGACGAGTACAGAGCATGGCATACATGATGGATCCCAACGCCGAGGCATAGGGAATCCGACTCATGCGATCTCGCTCAGCAGGTGTCTCAGGACACTGCTTCTTGCTGAGACTTATGCCATAAGACATTGGTATGAAGCCCTTCTTGGAATCTTGCATTCTGAACCTGTGCAAGACCTTATCGATATAAGTGTCTTGACACAGTCCAATTAACTTGTTTAATCTATCTCTATAGATTCTTATTCCAAGAATATACGCGGCTTCACCCATGTCTTTCATTGAAAAACAACTTCCGAGCCAAGTCTTAACAGACTGTAACAACGGAACGTCATTTCCGAGAAGAAGTATGTCATCTACATACAACATGAGAAATGCAACAGCGCTCCCACTAGTCTTCTTGTAAACACATGGTTCTTCTTCGCTTCTGATGAAATCAAACTCTTTGTTTGCTTCATCAAAACGAAGATTCCAACTCCGAGATGCTTGCTTCAATCCATAAATGGATCGATGAAGCTTGCATACTTTCCTAGCAGCATTAGGATCGATGAAACCTTCGGGCTGTGTCATGTACACATCCTCTTTCAGAATTCCATTAAGAAAAGCTGTTTTCACGTCTATTTGCCAGATCTCATAATCATAATGAGCAGCTGTTGCTAGGAGAATCCGAATGGATTTAAGCATGGCTACAGGTGAATAGGTTTCTTCATAGTCTATACCATGAATTTGTTTGAAACCTTTTGCCACCAGCCTTGCTTTATATATCTGAATATTTCCATCCACATCAATTTTCTTCTTGAAAATCCATTTACACTCAATGGGTCTTGCACCATCTGGTAAATCAACCAAAGTCCATACTTGGTTCTGTGACATGGATCCCATTTCGGATTCTGCGGCTTTCAGCCACTTTTCGGAGTCAGGGCTCATCATCGCTTCTTCGTAATTCGCGGGCTCGTCACTGTCAATGATCAATAAATCATGACAATTGGTTACGAGAAATCCATATCTCTCGGGTTCGTGACGGATCCTTTCGGATCTACGAATTTCTGGCTCCACAGGCGTTGGGTCTACAACTCTTTGTAGATCCAACTGTTGCTCTTCCTCTACGGGTTGAACATTTTCCTGCGGTTCTCGAACTTCTTCGAGTTGTACTTTACTCCCACTGTTTCTCTTGGAAAGAAACTCTCTCTCAAGAAAAACGCAGTTCCGAGCAACAAACACTTTGTTCTCGGATTGGTTGTAAAAGTAGTATGCCTTGGTTTCCTTAGGATAACCAACGAAGTAGCACTTATCAGATTTGGGTTCGAGCTTATCTGTAATTAATCGCTTAACATAAGCTTCACAACCCCAAATCTTCAGGAAAGACACACTTGGAACATTTCCAGTCCACATCTCATGTGGTGTCTTTGCAACTGATTTTGACGGAACCCTATTAAGTGTAAACGCAGACGTTTCTAGAGCGTATCCCCAAAAGGATAATGGAAGAGTTGAGAAACTCATCATTGATCGAACCATATCTAATATAGTTCGATTCCTCCTCTCGGACACCCCATTCCATTGTGGTGTTCCAGGAGGAGTGAGTTGTGAAACAATTCCACAATCTCTCAAATGATCACTGAATTCTTGGCTTAAGTATTCTCCTCCACGATCTGATCGAAGAGCCTTAATACTTTTACCAAGTTGATTCTGTACTTCATTTTGGAACTCTTTGAACTTTTCAAAAGATTCCGACTTGTGTCTCATTAAATAGACATAGCCATACCTGCTGAAATCATCAATGAAGGTAATGAAGTATCGAAAGTTTCCTCTGGCACTTGTGCTCATTGGGCCGCATACATCTGTATGTATAAGGCCCAACAGATCACTGGCCCTTTCATTAGACTTGTTGAAAGGGGCCTTAGTCATTTTGCCTAGTAAACAAGATTCACATTTCTCACATGATTCATAATCAAATGAGCCCAGAAGCCCATCACTATGGGGCTTTTGGATCCGTTTCTCGTTTATGTGGCCCAAACGACAATGCCAAAGAAAGGTCTGATTTGTGTCATTTGATTTGAATCTCTTGGTGTTTATGTTATAGATTGGTGCGGTTTGGTTTAAAACATAAAGCCCATTCTCTAATGGGCTGCTACCATAGAATATATCATTGTAATCAAAAGAACAACATTTATTCTTAATTGAAAACTGATATCCTTCAACATCCAAAACAGGAATTGAAATAATATTTCTGCTTATAGCAGGTACATAGTAGCAATTATTAAGCTTTAAAACCAAACCAGAAGGTAAAGACAAGTTATATGTTCCTACGGCTAATGCAGCAACTCTTGCTCCATTCCCCACACGCAGGTCCACTTGTCCCTTTTCCAACTTCCTACTGTTGCTTAGGCCCTGCATATTTGTACAAATATGAGCACCACAGCCGGTATCCAATACCCAAGAAGTAGAACCAGAAGCAGTAACATTTACTTCTATAACATAAATACCTGAAGATGAAGTCTCGAAAGTCTTCTTCTTCTTCTTCTCTTCCAAGAATTTGTCACAATTTCTCCTTCAATGTCCAGGCTCTTCACAGTAATGGCACTTATCAGTCACAGATGGGCCAGGCTTGGGCTTGGGGGCTGGCGCAGGCGTGTCCTGGTTCTCAACCGGGACAGCTTTGCCCTTTCCCTTCCCTTTGCCAAGTTTCTTAAACTTCTTACCTCCTTGTACCATAAGTACATTTGGAGTGCCCTTCTTGATATTAGGCTCAGCTGTTTTGAGCATCCCATGCAGTTCAGTCAACGTCTTCGTCAAGTTGTTCATGTTATAGTTCATAACAAACTGATCATAACTTGACGGCAGTGACTGCAAAATGATGTCAGTAGCCAACTCTTGGCTAATGGGACAATCCAGTCTCCCCAGGTTATCAATATAACCCATCATCTTTATGACATGAGGACTGACCGGACTGTCCTTTGGTAGCTTGCATTCAATGAGAGATTTAACCGTCTGGTATCTCTCAGTTCGTGCTTGCTCCTGAAACATACTTTTCAGGCTAGTGATTATCTCCACGGGCGACTCCACGTTCTCGTATTGCTTCTGCAAATCCGAGTTCATGGTAGCCAACATGAGACAATTCACATCGACCACATCATTGGAATGCTTATCCCAAGCATTCCTTTCTGCATGTGGAGCATTGGCTCTCGGTTTTTCAGGGAGAACAGTTTCCAGGACATAGTCCCTTTTCTCCTGCTTGAGAACAATTCTCAAGTTCCGATACCATTCGAGAAAATTCGATCCAGTTAACTTGTCCTTCTCAAGGACGGATCGCAGGGAGAAAGAATTATTATGAGTAGTAGTCATAGCTGAGAACATAGAAAAGAAAAAGGTTTAGTTATGATGTTCAAGAAATGAGAAGTCTTAACATTTAAGAAAACTCGCATTATATTCAAACAATGTTTCCTCAGATGAATATAATGATCCAAGACCCATATTTCACTAAATTCAAGTGAGCCACTGGCTATCACTCAACTTTAGCTATTTAGGTAAGCAACAATCTTGCTAGTTATATCCAATATAACTCTTGGTTGTGGATCGACATCTTGTGTCTAATCCACCTGATGTTCTCTGAGCCCAAAACGATTTTGATGGCTCAGTCAAGTAAACCAATCTCTTCAGTCATGTAACTGTCGATGTCTTGCACTGCAAGTCCATCAACATGATTACCTCTGTCTTACTTAGTAAATGCGGACATCTTGCAGTGCAAGTCTATCACACAACTCAATGAGTCTTGACAGTTGACAAGATTGGAAAGACATCAAGTATCACTTGATATTTGATTGAGGAACGGAATCATTAAAACGTTCAGTTTTATTATGTTTTAATTCTTATAATTAATTGATTTATCATGCTTTGGTTCTGTGATTGCAGGCTCCAAAACCCAATCATCGAATCTGATGTCGACCGACACTACTATAGTGTCGATCGATACAGAATAACCAAACGCAATCCGCGATAACCGATCAATCCAATTGATCCGGTTTCGAATACCAGTCGGTGTCGATCGATGCTACACTAGCATCGGTCGATACCAACCTAATCAAACCAATCGCAATTCAAACCATTTAACCAAGCTCGATAACCGGTCCAATCCAATTGAACCGGTTCATCAATCTCGCGAGGTTTGTGTCGACCGATACAACTCTTGTGTCGATCGACACTAGGCGAAAAGTTTTATTCGGGTTATCCTTCTGTGTCGACCGATGCCCGCTTGGTGTCGATCGACACAGGGTGATAATCCCTAATCGTTTTTCAAGTTAAAACCCTAAAACTAGATTTTAATCAAAAACGAATTTCAGCATGCTTGTATCAACTATACAGAGATCCAGATTCAACTAATCTAATCAACATGCCACAGATTCAATGGAACCCTAAAGCTCTGATACCACTGAAGGAATTTCTAGCAGTTCTAATCAGGATTAGCAACCCTAGTCTGAATTCCGAGCCTAGGATCTACAGGTTCATGTAATTGAATCTTACAGATCTGGAGATTACCTGGTAATTATGCAGCGGAAGTTATTTGTAAGTAATCAAGATCTAGAGCGCCTCAAATGCTGCGCCTCTACTGGTATCCACACGCACACGAACTGAACAGGAAGGGATGCTAGTGCCTTATGAGATCGAATATCCAGAGAGGTGTCTTTTCTGTTTCTGGTGGCTGTGAATTAGGTTAGAAAACGAGTTTAGGTCGACCATATATCTTATATATGTCGACTTAAACCGCCCCGGGATTAACTAATGATTAAACCAATTTAATCCGTCAATCCGCGAGTCGTGTCGACCGACACACTCTATGTGTCGATCGACACGGCCAATCTATGTCGACCGACACTCTTAGTGTGTCGATCGACATCGCCCAGAAATGTCGATATTGAATGCATATCAAATATGCATTCACCCGATCATTACATTAATGATCATCCTCTCATGCAATGTTCAGTTTGCTTAGGTGTGTGACCCTGTAGGATCATATAACACTAGCAATGAGTTCTCAACTCATTGATCATAAGTGGCTTCTAGCAAAGCATTATGACTACCCAGTGTCATATGATTGTCTCATCTCGACAACACGACTTTCTCTCAGAGTAAGTACAAATAGATTTCAGGACATTCCCAACAAACAATTCAAACAGAAGTAAGTAAAAGGCAAGTAAACGAATGCGAATTCAATCAATGATGAAGATAGGGCATAAGGTTAAGGTCAACGGACAGGTGACTCGGGATAATCAAGGATCCTAATTCAAACTTCAAACAAGATAACCTCCTAGTAAGGAACACAACGATACGATCAGTTTAATCTCTTAATACTAATCTCTTTACTTAATCCTAATCCAAGAACAAATTCTCATTTGTGAATTAGAATCAAGCAAGCAATGAAACAAGTTCCAAACAACTAACAATCACTCTAAACATACATTCTCATGCGCTAGAATGTGAAAGTTCTATCAAAGCTATGAACAGGAATTTCATCGAACACATGGTGAACAAGAAATCTTAAGCATTCTAATCAACTTGATCAAAGCTAATTAGACATTAAACACACTTTGACAGATGAGATTTTAAACAATCAAGCACTAGAAATCCATTGATCACCTCTAATCAACCTAATCCTTCCTAACCCATAAGCCCTATGAAGAACTACTCACTAATCATCATTAGATCAACTAAACTCATAGAAATAGAGTTGATCATTGAAGATTAGAGATTGGATAATCAAAGAGAGAAATCACGATAAAAAGAGTACTAGATTAATCAAAGAAAATCCCACTTGTTCTTACAAAATGTTTAGAACATAAAATAAAGCTTAAGATACAATAAGAAATAGGTTTTTAGCTTAAATAGTCAATAGGGTGCGAGCCGGGTCAACCCGGAACAAACCGGGTGTTGACCCGGATCCAAGGCAGTTTCTGGGGTCTGTATCGGTCTGCTCGGTCGATACGCTGGTCGATAAGAACTGTCTATTTTTAATCCGAGGGGTCGTATCGGTCTGCTCGGTCGATACGCTGGTCGATATGAACTGTCTGTTTTTAATCCGAGGGGTCGTATCGGTCTGCTCGGTTGATACGCTGGTCGATATGAGTCTGTCTGCTTTTTTGCAGACTGTGTTGAGATGCATCCAGTAAATCAGGCATAACTCTTTCCATATAGCACCGAATGACTTCACACCACCTCCATTAGAAAGCCAGCTCAATGTCCCATGATATTTTTTTAGAATCCCAGAGCTAAAAGTTAACGTAACATCTTCATATGACTCAATCTTTCAAACTCATCGGTTTGGTCCTTCATCACCATTTCACTTGCAATCACTCCTTTGGCCTCCAAACTCTTCCAAACATCCTTAGCCACTCCAAGAACCTACAAAACATAAGAAACACTCCAAATGCAAGCCCAGAATGCCTAAACCTAGCTCTAGATGATCCTATACTCTAAACACACCAATGACCAAAGAAATGAAGTTAAAGGAAACTAAAAAGAAGTAAAACATGATCCTAACATCAGCCTAAATGCATGAAAATACAAGTATATCAATTCCCCCAAACTTAAACCTTGCTTGTCCACAAGCAAGCTTAACACAATCACAACAAGTTGGGGAAAAGGTTTGAAGGCGGGAGCTCATATCCAAAGACAAAACCGAGATCAACAAGTTCCAATTCGAGTCAACGTCACCAAGATGCAACCAAGTTAGGCTTACTCCCAAAAATTTAGCCATGCTCATCAAGACAAAACTCCTAGCTCAATTCTCAACCTAGACAAGCATCCCTATCAACTAGATCTTTAACATTCATTAGGTTTTCAAGTGGATCTTACTCAATGCAAGGTGATCAAACTCATTTGGCAAAGGGACAAGGTTGTGAGATTAAAGTGATCTCAATCAAAAGAGGGATTTATTCCAAAAGCATGAAGGTTCTCTCATAGAGAAGTGAATGAGCTATAGTAAAATGCTAAGAGTTAGAGGCAATTGGTGCATACTAGGTTGATTTCCATCTACCCATGCCCCAATTACTTCTTCTCCTAATCTAGCCCACCTAAATGGATACTACCCTTGATCAAGGCTATTTTTGCCTCATCCTCTTTTCTCAATCAGACACTTTCCAATCAAACTCCCCAAGGATCAATAAAGACTTTTCAAAACAGTGGCAAATCTTTTCTTATTAACTTAGCTCAAGTCTTTCTTTAGCAATGGTCTCTTTTCTTTCTTTGAGTTGAGCCTTTGGCTTCTTTTCATTTCAAAATATGAGACACTTTTCTTTTCTTTAAACACATAAGAGCTTTTCTTCTTTTAAAACACTTTGCCAACAAACATAAGATCCTAACCAAAATCCCTTTCATTCTTCCCTTTCTTTACTCTCTTCTTCCATTCCCAATTTCTCCCCCAAAATTGGATTCTAGCCTATTGCAAAGCTAAAGGTAATGAGCTTGCACTATATGGAAATTTTCCCTAGTCGCCTCATACTCAACACTTTTTACCTAGCTCATTCAAAAAAAATAGGCCTACCTCTCAACAAGAGTGTTTATGGTTTGAAAGAAGGGTGGTGAAAGGTGTGGAGTCTATTCAAGCAAGCGAGAGTGGTAAAAGAGATAAGAATGCTTGAATATTTTCAGAGTATCCATGAGTTTAACACACAAAGCATGAGCAAGATAATTAGATGTCATCATTAAAGTTCTCACTTAGGTAGAGCTAGTGTCAATTCAAAGCCTATTTCAGTTTAAAATAAAGTTTCAAAGCAAGCAATCCTAGCATGGTTCGTCTTAACTTTCTAGCCTTTCTTGAATTGCAATCTTAGGACAATCAACTAGCTCAAACAACTAGCATAAAGAACAAGTCATCACTCAATCAGTCTTACAAGGAAATTCAATCATTGCTCCCTATGCATGCGTCCTATATGATGCAACTAGACTTGATCCTATGATGCAAGTGCAACTACATGCTTTCTTTTTGAAATTTTTTTTTTGAATTTTTTTTTTGAATTTTTTTTAGTTTTTTCTATGCCATAAATGAAATGCATGAGACTCAAAGTGAGGAAATCGAAAATAAGATAAAAGAAAACATGGTTAGCAACTAGCCTCTCCCCCAAACTTAGTTCACACCGTCTCGGTGGGAAAGTAAGCTCGAGAGAGAGACTCAACAAAAGGAGAAAAGAAAGAAAAGAAGCTAAAATGCAAGTATGTACAAGTTGGAGTGTTACCTGGTCCGAGAGTAGGCGTATCGGTCGAGTGAACGTGGGCAGTGAGAGCGTATCGGCCTGGCCAACCGATATGCCGACCGATATCGACTCTCGGATTTAATCCGCTAAGACCTGTATCGGCCTGGCCAGCCGATACGGAGACCGATACTGACCCCTGTTTCTTTTTCCTTCATTCCCACGGCTTTTACTTAACACCAATGAGCCCACAACCTCACCTAATGACCAAAACCTGTTGAAACTCAAAGCAAAGCATCAAAAATAACAAGCAAAAGATCATATGTACAAGGATAAACATGGGAATGTCTCCCAAGTGCGCTTTTGTTTAGAGTCGTTAAGCTCGACTTTTGAAAACCAGTTTTTAGGCGGTTGGAGAGTGTGGCCTGCCTTCGAGATTGATGGCTAGGACCTGAGAAGTCAGCTCACTGAGATTAACCGAGTCACCTTGGAACCTTGGACTGATCGAAGCCTTTACAACCTTCAGAGGCATCTTTGTCACCATATCCACAACCCTTTCTTTTGGAGCTTTTTCCTTATCAATGCTCAGCTTCTTCAGAGATTTGGACCCAACATACTCAGTCTTCATGGTCATAGAAGGAGTTCATAAAGCTCTATTCACCCCCTCCTTTTGAGCGCGTCCCATGTGCTCACGGAATGATCCATAAGTAGTGGGTTTAGGCCAAACTTCCTTGCCTACATTTGCAAACAGCCTTTCCTCCTCTAACACATCATCCTCTTTTGGAGAGAGGATGACACCACAAGTGTGAAGAGATGTGCTCCTCAGAGGATAGCAATCCTTGGTGTCAACATTATTCAGCACATCACGTTTCTTTTTGAAGTCCAGACAAGCTCCAGTGGTGTTGAGGAAAGAGGTACCAAGTAAGAGAGGTAGTTGGGTACTCTTCTTCATCTTCATGACAATAAAGTCAGTTGGGATAGTGCACTCACCAATCTTCAGTGGATAGTCCTTGATCATTCCCATTGGAGTTTTTGAGTAAGAGTCTCCAAATGTAATAGAAGATGGGTACCTTTCCATGCTCTTAATCACAAGAGATTCCACCATGTCAAGAGATATCACACTCACAGTAGAGCCGGAGTCACACAATGCATCGTTAATCTTCAAGTCTCCCAAAGTACAACTGATGGTAAATTTACCCGGATTGCCAAGCTTAGGAAGCACTTTTGGTGTTGTTTGGACAGTAGGCACAATATCTTCAGCAAAAGTATCAGTAGCACTCATCACCTTAGCTGGTGCAACATAGGAAGTCTTAACTACATTGGCCTTCATCTCTTTGAGAGGAACAGGTGCAGCAGGAGGGAGTTCATAACCATAGAGAAGTGCCTCTATCTCATCAACCTCTCGCTCATAGTCTGATTTCTCATGATCAACAGTAGAGAAGATTGCATTGCAATAGTCTTTCGGGTTCTTCTCCGGGTTTCCGGGCAAAGTATCGGTAGGTCTAGAAGTGGAAGAGTGTGTGTTCTCAACATTGATCAAGCGAGATGTCAAATGCTGCAACTCATTCTTTAGGTTCTTCACTTCCAATGCCGAACTTTCTTGTCCTTGGATGAGTTGTTGCATCATTCCCCTTAGCTCATCACCCAAACCCGAAGAGGAAGAAGCTTGTGGCTGTTGTTGTCCAAAACCGGATGGAGGGTATTGTTTGGGGACATAGCCTTGTTGTCCTTGAGGTTGAGGCTGAGAGACAAACCCTTGTTGGTTGGTGTAAGGGACAAAAGGCTTTTGTTGTTGAGCTTGTCCTTGAGGTGGAGCTTGAGGATAGACTTGGTCTTGAGGATTGTCTACATTGGGGTTGCGGTATGAGAAGTTTGGGTGGTTTCTATAGTTTTGGTTGAAGCCCTTGTTGAAACTACCTTGTCCCGCAATGAAGTTAATCTCCTCTTGTGTCATATCCTCATCCACACTATAGAGGAGTGGCTGAGAATCCTCATAGTTGCCCACAAAGCTGATGTTCTTTTGGCTAGAGGAAATCATCTTGTCCATCTTCTCATTCAAAGCTTTGATTTCCTTCTCATACTTCTCATCCATAGAAGATGATCCTCTGTTAGTCCTCTCATAATCCTCATTATAGTTACCATCGCTTGTTGCGAGGTTTTCAATCAACTCCATAGCCGCATCTACTCCCTTGCCTAGGAAGTGTCCATTGCTAGAAGAGTCTAGCATCACCCTCATTCTAGGAAGCACTCCGCGATAGAGGTTGCTGAGTAGTATCTCCTTAGTGAAACCGTGGTGGGGGCACTGGGTAGTGAGCTTATTGAACCTCTCCCAAGCTTCAGCAAAGCTCTCATTGTTGCGTTGTACAAACCCGGATAGCTCACTGCGAAAACAGGCAGTCCTAGTAGCTGAGAAGAACTTCTTCAAGAAAGCCTTCTTGAGGTCTCCCCAAGTGGTGATGGTTCCCGGAGGGATGGTGCTTTCCCAATCCTTAGCTCTGTCTGCCAGTGAAGAATAGACGCATCTTCAAACCATCGTCTGTCACACCATTGAGCCTTGTAGTGGCACAAATCTTGTCAAATGTGTCCAAGTGCTGCAATGGATCCTCAGATATGCAAGCCCATGGAACTGGTTGTTTTGCACCATGTTCATCACCATAGCCCGGATCTCAAAGTTGTTATTGTTGACCGGTGGTGGAATGATTCCTAGCCGGTTTGCATTTGTATCCGGTGCATCTCCATCACCAATGGCCCTAGCTGGCCTTTGTTGCTCTTGCTGCTGCTGTTGATCCTGATGGTTATCAATAACTAGCTGCTCAACACTCGCAAAGTCTTGTAGATCTTCAACAGTTGGTTCCAACCCAAGTCTCTCAACGTGAACAGCTCTTTCTTGTGCTCGTCGTTCCTTTGCTAATCTCCTCTCGTGTGCTTTGATGTCGTCAACTCTTGCAACTTAGTTTGTAGTCCCTTTGCTGCGCAAGTTCATACACCTAACATCAAAAAGAGAGAAAGTAGCAAATCAGTAACAAAAACTTGAACTAAAAAGGAATAGAAAACGAATTGATATATCCAGAATCCCAAAATGGCAACGGCGCCAAATTGATAACAAGGATTTTTGCAATCCTTTGAGGTACCAATTCCTCAAGCTTATCGATGTGGTCTTGAGATATCGAACCTTTTTGGGATGGATAAAACCAATAAGCACGCGCTAAACCTCTAGAGTCAAATCACTCAATTAAGTTTTTGGTTTCTAACAATCCTAACGAGAACAATTCAAACAGAAGTAAGTAAAAGGCAAGTAAACGAATGTGAATTCAATCAATGATGAAGATAGGGCATAAGGTTAAGGTCAACGGACAGGTGACTCGGGATGATCAAGGATCCTAATTCAAACTTCAAACAAGCTAACCTCCTAGTAAGGAACACAACGATACGATCAGTTTAATCTCTTAATACTAATCTCTTTACTTAATCCTAATCCAAGAACAAATTCTCATTTGTGAATTAGAATCAAGCAAGCAATCAAACAAGTTCCAAACAACTAACAATCACTCTAAACATACATTCTCATGCGCTAGAATGTGAAAGTTCTATCAAAGCTATGAACAGGAATTTCATCGAACACATGGTGAACAAGAAATCTTAAGCATTCTAATCAACTTGATCAAGGCTAATTAGACATTAAACACACTTTGACAGATGAGATTTTAAACAATCAAGCACTAGAAATCCATTGATCACCCCTAATCAACCTAATCCTACCTAACCCATAAGCCCTATGAAGAACTATTCACTAATCATCATTAGATCAACTAAACTCATAGAAATAGAGTTGATCATTGAAGATTAGAGATTGGATAATCAAAGAGAGAAATCACGATGAAAAGAGTACTAGATTAATCAAAGAAAATCCCACTTGTTCTTACAAAGTGTTTAGAACATAAAATAAAGCTTAAGATACAATAAGAAATAGGTTTTTAGCTTAAATAGTCAATAGGGTGCGAGCCGGGTCAACCCGGAACAAACCGGGTGTTGACCCGGATCCAAGGCAGTTTCTGGGGTCTGTATCGGTCTGCTCGGTCGATACGCTGGTCGATATGAACTGTCTGTTTTTAATCTGAGGGGTCGTATCGGTCTGCTCGGTCGATACGCTGGTCGATATGAGTCTGTCTGCTTTTTTGCAGACTGTGTTGAGATGCATCCAGTAAATCAGGCATAACTCTTTCCATATAGCACCGAATGACTTCACTCCACCTCCATTAGAAAGCCAGCTCAATTTCCCATGATTTGTATTTAGAATCTCAGAGCTAAAAGTTAATGTAACATCTTCATATGACTCAATCTTTCAAGCTCATCGGTTTGGTCCTTCATCACCATTTCACTTGCAATCACTCCTTTGGCCTCCAAACTCTTCCAAAAATCCTTAGCCACTCCAAGAACCTACAAAACATAAGAAACACTCCAAATGCAAGACTAGAATGCCTAAACCTAGCTCTAGATGATCCTATACTCTAAACACACCAATGACCAAAGAAATGAAGTTAAAGGAAACTAAAAGAAGTAAAACATGATCCTAACATTGGCCTTAATGCATGAAAATACAAGTATATCACTTGGCCTTCCGTAGCTTCCAAAACTCGAAAATCCTCTCGGAAATTTTTCGGTTATCGGTTTCCTTTCCTGACAAATATGAAAAACCTTCTACAAATACGTCTTAAGCATTTTACGCATCTTTTTCTTCTGAATAATCTTTATTAATTAATAAAGATTATTTTTTCCTCCGTTGCTTCCCCGACTTCCATTTTCTCCAAAATTACCAAAACACCCTCGTGCTTCCAAAATTACAGTAATGCCCTTCCAGCGATTTTCTCCGATCTCGAACTTGCCCGTCGATGATAATACGATATAGAGTATTAAAAAAGAGTTTAAAATAAAAAACTGATGTCCACCAAACATTGTACACAATTTTATCAAACTATAATAGGGTTTGGAAATTACTAAAATGGTTGTCTAAGGAAAATCGATTTTTTTTTTACAAATCAGTAATGAACTCATGTGTAACTACCAGAGTATATCGTCCGTAAAACTTCATCCACAACAACAAACCATATAAACTAAGGGAAAAACAAATAACGATGTCCCATAAGAACAATGTCCACTATAACGCTGTCTATCAGAACAATGTTTATCAAAACACGAACTATGATGTAAATCAAATGTTTATCTACTGAAATTCGTATTTTCTAAAGAGATAAGCAAACAGCCAAGTTTACATCTTAAACACAGATGTAAACATTATCCTATTATGATGTTTTTAATAACTGTTTAAACAGAAAAGGTAGCCGAACTTCGAAACGTTGTCCATTCAAAATTGTCCACCAGGACGAAATTAAAATATGATAATTATATAAAAATCACATGTCCATTTTAAGTGGTCTACACAAACAGAATAAATGAGAACTATGGTCTAATATATAGATTCAAATGTCCATTTAAACTTGTCCACGAGAAAGGATTTAAAATAGGATAACTATAAAGAAACCGCATGTCCATTTAAACATGCGAAGCCACTGAAAATGTGTCGTCCATCTAAACATGTCCACAAGAACAAATACAACAAAAACTAATGAAAGACGAACACAAACTAACGAAATTGATCGAGTCATACATCATTAACCCTAATTGGTGCACACAAAGAGAATCAAGGGACCAACTTTAGTGGGAAAACGCATCAGATCCTACAAGAAAAAAAGAATCAGACCTTGGGCCAAATTTGTTCGTTTCTTTGTAAAACAGATGGATTATTAAGATTTGAAGCAAAATCCAGATGAGTAAAAATTGAAAAGTATCAAACTTTGAGTTCTAATACCAAAAGCAAAATGGTAAAAAAAAAAAAACTTATCTTGAAACCGAGCAAAAGATACACCGACGAGGGAGAGAAATATGAGAGCATATATGGGTTTCTTAAACCAATAATTAAATAAATAAATAAAAAGAATATATAATAAAAAGGAAATTACGATTAACCCGGGATCCGCCGTGACGAGTCTGTTTACACGAACGGTTATCAAAAGAGGTGAGCGACGGTGGGGCTACGTTTGTGACGGCACCGGCGGTTCAGCTGAGACGGTGGAGCAAGCGGCTGAGAGTGGTGGTGGAGATGCATGGTGTGGCTGCAGCTGTAGAGCTGAGATGAAGAAGATGAGAGGTGTGGCTGCGGCTGTAGAGCTACAAGTTTAAGGTTATATCGAAGACGTTGATATGTACGTGTATACACACGCTCAAAAATAAAGAGAAGAAGAAGTTGAGCTCATTTAGGGCCAAGAAGAAAACGAAACATTTTAGGCTTTAGATTAGCGTTAGGGTCTTTACAACTCTTTACCGCTAACAAAGAATTCGCCTTCGAATTCAGATCTGAACTCGGCTACTCGCTGACAACTCCAATAATCTCTGGGTAATCCAAAACTCATCTGATTCTCGGACTCCTGGGTTTTCCTTCTGAATTTTGTCTCTCTCCCAACGGCTCTGAAGATCATTACTTTTTCTTTGAATTTCCTTTTTTGACGCTCTAGAACCACCAGTGATTGGCTAAGCGCTGACAACTCCTTACCGAGATCGTTGGGAGGCTACTACAAAATAAGTTCTAGCTCTCTAACAACTTTACTCAATACTCACACATGAAACATGTCGTGGAATCCTGACAACTTTGATGATAAGCCTAATTGATATGCTACTACCCAATCCGCTCAAAAATAGGGTACAGTTTCATGTACCTTAACTTAATCTTCTTCAACTTTCGAGTCTTAGCTCATCTCTGTAACTTCCTCATTTCTAGGTATATTAAGTTTCCCTTCTCAAACTCCAAATCTCTCATGCGCTTATCTACATAGCTCTTCTCACGATCATGAGCTTCTTTTAGCCGTCTCTTGAGCATTTCCACTTACTTTACCATCTGATTGCTGGTTCTCACTACAGGAAAATCGAGTATTATTAGCTTCCGTAAAACACTATTTAATAATACCATAGAGCTATTAGGTGCGCTGTATCATCGCCCACGATAATAGGTCATTGCCTTTATATAGCGTTTTTGGTTGTGCTACTGTTAATAATTAATAAATAGCGCTTTCTATCCTGCAATAGTTTAATCTACAATAGCAATTAATTTACGACATTAATTTATATTTAATAGATTTTTCATATCGATATCTAAATATTTGATATAGCATTTGATTGAAATTGATTTTGTTGGTACTGATTCGGTTCTTTAGTAGCTATTATGAATCTAACTATTTTTAAATGGGCAAATATAATTTATAAAAGCTGAAATGAAAACTAAATTAAAACATCCCAAGTTTACATAAGTTCAACAAACACCAGCAGGTCAAATTCCCAAGTTCATAACACAATAGTCAAAGAAACTACTGGCAACAAATACTTCAAACATAAATTTCAAATGTATTTAAGTTTATCATTTGGCTAAGCCACATGGGTACCTAAAGCATCGGATATGAATTCTACTTATGAATTTGGTCTCCACACTCTTGCGTCTCCAACCTTTGCCACTTTAACCCAAACCTTGCTCGCATTTTCACAATATGGGACAAAGCGTACTTTATCCTCCGGATTTGTAGAAGCAACTCGGCCTTCCGCGACGATCTTTCCCGAGTTAAAGCACTCTAGAGGGAGACACTTCTTCTCTGGACTTGACTTGGTGGTATCAATGTTGCAACTCGCACTCTGGTAACCATAAGATCAAACATGTAACGCCCCTTCCCGTTTTCCGCTGACCGACGAGCTGACCGGCCAACAATCAAACAAGAACATGACCAATCGAATCCAAGCAGTCATACGAGAAGAGTTTTTTTCACAATACGAAAGCCAGAGACAGTCCGGTTTGAGACAAAGGCTCGAAGCAAACCACCTTTGACTCCGTTTACCTCGTTTCCACGATACGAGGCTTTTCACCCTGTACCGCTTCCACGAGTTGTGTTCGGTTCGGACTAAACCGTATATCAGGGAATTATTACGTTTTTATTACTTTAAAATATAAATCTTATTCATAACAATATACGGTCCAATACAAAACTTTTAGTGGGGTATCCCAACAAAATCCGAAACCGAAAGTAAAGTCAAAATGCGTAAACAATTAATACCCAATGCCAACCAGAGACTACTCCGAGTGTCCTACGGGTCCGCCGAGTTACGCCAAACCTGAAAAACACAAAAGAGTCTAATGAGTAATCTAAGATTACCTAGTGAGACGGCTCCCAACTAAAGGCTGCTAACAATCTAATAATCCTGCCCAAACCCAAAATAACAATCAAATACAATAGTTGATCACGTGCTACCAAGATGTGATGAGCTCCATAACACACAAGCATTCAATTAACACACAACAAAAGAAAGGTAACAAAGGGAATCGAGAACACTGCGGCACATGCTCTCGATTAGACTCGATCCACACTAAACACATCTCTAACGCAATCTCCACACCATGGGCCCCAAATGCGAACTCGGTAACTTCCACGGGAACACTTAGCTACGCCACGGTAACTAAAACCTCCCACGACTCCTAGACGAAAATATGAAGTCCTACGACTAGGAAACCGTTCTCTGTCCATCGATACGCGGTGACTCGGGTTACTCCTAGATAACCAAAGCATCCATGCAGCCCGGCCCTAGGACGCGACCCCGTATTCTCTGAACCACACACCTACCGGCGTCATTCAGTAGGTTAACACCATAACCAGAATCACCACCTGAAGGTACGTGAACCGATCAGGTCACTACCCTAGGATCCAATCGGGTCGGAAGTACCGGAACGCCATCTCTAGACTTGCGGGATCTAACACACCCTATAGAGTCCTAATAACAGCAATGTAAACAAGCAGACTCAATGGGACTCTATTACGCAAGACCGACAAGGTCAACATAAATAAATCCAATCACAACTCCCAATCTATCTCGCAAGTCCGATCACCAACGTCCACATCACCCGACCTTATCCGGTTTCGTACCGGATTAGGTATCCACACTCGGACTTACTCGGTCCCGCACCAGAGTAAGTATCTACCAGTACAGTCTACTCGGTCCAACACCAAAGTAGATAAACAGTCAAGCAATCAACAGTCTACTCGGCCCAACACCGAAGTAGAAACACAATCACACAAACAATAATCACAACACCACACAACTAACTATTTAGGTTATTTCTTAACCTTAACTCATTCAATCCGCTACCTTGAGGTCAGTGGATTACTAATGAAGGATTGTTTAGTATTTGTCCTGGTTTAATTCTGTCAGATTAAACTCTACTAAACAATAAGGATCTAGGTTCTCTTGCAGAATCATAAGGGGATCTCGAAATACCTTGTTATGCAGCGGAAGAATCAGGTATGAGTCAGAGATCAGCAGAACCACCAAGAGGTTGTTCCTCCAAAGGCTCACACACGCACACTAACAGGAAGAATGGCTGCTAGACCAGAGGGAGGGAGGCGCAGAGAGAGAGAGGAGAGGCGCAGAGAGAGATCGGAAAAAAGAAAGCTAGGTCAAGTTTTAATTATAAAACCCTTGTCTAGTTCTGCTGGGCTTTTGGGCCCAATTCCCAGTCTGATTAAATCCCTTAGATTTAATCAGGCCCTTTAATCTCTCTAAGTATAGTAAATGCCTAGCACTTTTACCGTACTTCTGCTGAACCGTTCCCTCATAGTTTCCTGTTAGCTTAGGCGTGTGACCCATATGGGATCATATAATAAAGGCAATAAATCCAAGACTTATAGATCATGAGCGGACTCTAGCAAGCCATCATGACCCCCAGTATTATATGACTTATGTCTGATCATTAACATACTCTTACTTTCTAGAGACAGTACAGAGATTACTAGACATAATTCCAACAATCTCCCACTTGTACTGGAATCTCTGTATTCATATTCCTTTTATCTCAATATCTCGATTAGTCATAAGGCAAGATGAGTGTCATCCTTATAAAGCCTAATAATGTTCATCGGACTCTGATTTGATACTGACAATCCAAACGACTCGGGACAGTCCGTTTGAGCATGGCCATGCATTTTCCAGTATTCAAATCTCCGACTGGCCTAGAGATATTCACTCCATTTATATTGGAGGGACAAATCCCGTCTTGTTCCATCACTGTAAACTACTCATTTCATAATACACCCAAACAAGGTCCTTATAACTATCGCTTAACGACAGCGTTAGACAATGATCAAAGCGCATCAGTTGATGTGCGGTCACATGCATGCGAACTCAGGTCTAAGGACTATACTCTATAGTCGTAGTAAGAATCTCTTATGACACAGATATAAATATCCTGAAGAGTTCTTATAAGCGGGTCTTGTCCGGTCGTATGTACCCCAACATACACCTATGTACTGACTTTGATGCCGTGCATCTATGACATCCTGAGACTTTGTCATAAGTCACATACCAATCTAGTCTCACGCGGTTGTTGGTGTTCCAATTTCAACAACCTTCGACTAGGGACAGGATGATATAAGCCATCTATCAAATATAGGGTCTCATGATCAAGCTAAATGACTTTGATGACTCAAGATCAAGTCACTTACTTCGATGACCTATAAAATGGTTCATATCATTTTGGAACGATTATTTCATCACAGTTAAAATAATCTTGAAAAATAATTTTATTATTAAACATCTCAAATGTTTTTCAAGAACATATCAATAACTAAATAAAGCCCTCAAACTCCCACTCAAATTTAGATTACATTTCAATGTCTCTAATGCCTACAGCTTCAGTCAGGTACTCGAGCTAAGGCCTTGGGAGTGGCTTTGTCAATGGATCAGCGACCTTATCATCTGTCGGAACTCGGCTGATCTTGACTTTCTTTCTATTAATGATATCACGTATCAAGTGAAATCTTCTTAGTATATGCTTGGATTTCTGGTGTGATCTTGGTTCCTTTGCCTGAGCTATAGCACCATTGTTATCACAAAACAGTGCCAGAGGCTCAGCTGCATTCGGTATCACACCTAGTTCAATAATGAACTTTCGTATCCAAACAGCTTCCTTCGCTGCTTCTGAGGCGGCGACATATTCAGCTTCTGTAGTGGAATCAGCAACGGTGTCTTGCTTGGAGCTTCTCCAACTGATTGCACCGCCATTCAGACAAAAGATATAACCGGACTGTGACCGGAAATCATCTTGGTCTGTCTGGAAACTTGCGTCCGTGAATCCACTGACTTCAAGCACATTACTTCCGCCGTACACCAAGAACTTATCCTTAGTATGTCTTAGATACTTCAGGATATTCTTGACGGCAATCCAGTGGTTTTCACCTGGATTTGACTGGTATCTACTCGTCATGCTCAATGCATAAGCAACATCAGGACGAGTACAGATCATGGCATACATGATAGATCCTATTGCAGATGCATAAGGAATGTTCTTCATGCGCTCAAGCTCAGCAGCCGTCGTAGGGCTCTGCTTCTTGCTTAGCGTTATACCATGTACCATTGGCGTGAAGCCCTTCTTGGAATCTGCCATGCTGAATCTATGCAGGACTTTGTCAATGTATGAATCTTGACACAAGCCTATCAGCCTTTTAGATCTATCCCGGTAGATCCGGATTCCAAGAACGTATGCGGCTTCACCCATGTCTTTCATGGAAAAACAACTTCCAAGCCAGTCCTTTACCGACCGCAGCATTGGTACGTCGTTTCCGAGAAGCAGTATGTCATCGACATACAGAATAAGAAATACTATCTTGCTCCCACTAGTCTTCTTATACACGCATTGTTCTTCTTCGTTTCTGATGAAGTAAAATTGCTTGATCGCTTCATCAAAACGAAGATTCCAGCTCCTCGATGCTTGCTTCAATCCATAAATGGATTTATGAAGCTTGCATACTTTCCCAGCATTCTTTGGATCTATGTAACCGTCAGGTTGTGTCATATACACATCCTCTTCCAGAATTCCATTCAGGAAGGCGGTTTTCACGTCCATCTGCCAAATTTCATAATCATGAAAAGCTGCAGTTGCTAGTAGAATCCGAATAGATTTCATCATAGCCACTGGGGAATAGGTTTCATCATAATCCACTCCGTGAACTTGCCTGAAACCTTTTGCCACCAACCTGGCTTTATAAATCTGGACATTTCCATCCACGTCAATCTTCTTAATGAAGATCCATTTGCACTCGATGGCTTTTACACCAGCGGGTAAGTCAACCAACGAAAACACTTGGTTGACCGACATGGAGTCCATTTCGGAATCAGTGTCCTTACGCCACTTAGAGGAATCTGGGCCCATCATGGCTTGATTGAAGTTCGATGGTTCATCACCATCAATGATCAGAAGATCATGACAGTTAGTCACGAGGAATCCTTGATATCTCTCGGGTTCGTGACGGATCCTCCCGGATCTTCGAACTTCAGGTACCACAGGTTCAGGCTCTACAATTTCTTGTAGGTCCTCCTGCTGCTCTTCCTCATTAGGTTGAGCAGTATCCTGTTCATCTTGAATTTCTTCAAGCAGTACCTTACTCCCACTGTTTTTCTTAGAGAGAAACTCCCTCTCAAGAAAATTACAATCGCGGGCAACAAAAATCTTGTTCTCGGATCGTAGGTAGAAGTAATAAGCCTTGGTCTCCTTCGGATAACCAATGAAGTAGCATTTATCAGACTTTGGTGTAAGCTTGTCAGAGATTAATCTCTTGACATAGGCTTCACAACCCCAAATTCTAAGATAAGACAGCACTGGAGTTTCTCCAGTCCATAATTCATATGGTGTCTTAGCTACTGCTTTTGATGGCGCTCTATTTAGAGTGAACACTGCTGTTAGCAGAGCATATCCCCAAAGGGATATTGGAAGGTCTGTGTGACTCATCATAGACCGAACCATATCCAATAAGGTCCGATTCCTCCTCTCAGACACACCATTCCATTGAGGTGTTCCAGGAGGAGTGAGTTGGGAAACTATCCCACACTCTCTCAGATGATCACTGAACTCTTGGTTCAAGTATTCTCCTCCTCGGTCGGACCGAAGAGCTTTAATGCTTTTGCCAAGTTGGTTCTGTACTTCATTTTGGAATTCTCTGAATCTCTCAAACGATTCAGACTTATGTTTCATTAAATAAACATATCCATACCTGCTGAAATCATCAGTGAAGGTAATGAAGTACTGATAGTTTCCTCTTGCATTTGTGGACATTGGGCCACACACATCAGTGTGTATCAGGCCCAATAAGTCACTGGCCCTCTCGTTGGGTTTATTAAAGGGGGCCCGCGTCATTTTGCCCATCAGGCAGGATTCGCATTTCTCACATGACTCAAAGTCAAATGAGCCAAGAAGTCCATTCGAATGGAGCCTCTTAATGCGTTTCTCACTGATGTGCCCTAAACGACAATGCCATAGAAACGTTCGGTTCTCCTCATTAGGTTTGAACCGTTTGGTATTAATGTTATAAATTGGTGCGGATTGATCAAGTATGTAAAGCCCATTCGTAAGAGGGGCACAACCATAGAACAAATTATTGCGATTGAAGGAACATAATTTATTCTTAACTGAAAAATCATAACCTTCCAAATCCAACAAAGAAACTGAAATAATATTTCTGCTTATCGCAGGTACAAAATAGCAGTTATTAAGTTCTAAAACCAATCCTGAAGGTAAAGACAACAAGTATGTGCCTACAGCTAGTGCAGGAACTTTCGCTCCATTCCCAACTCGTAGCTCCACTTGTCCTTGCTTCAGCCTCCTACTGTTGCTGAGTGCCTGCATATTAGTACAAATATGAGCCCCACAACCAGTATCCATAACCCATGAGGTATTATCAGAAGTAGTTGTATTAACTTCTATAACAAAAATACCTGATGAAGAAGTCTCCAGAGTCTTCTTCTTCAATTCCTTTAGACCTTCCAGGAATTTCTTACATTCTCTCCTCCAATGCCCTGGTTCTTTGCAGAACCTGCAGATGTCAGTAGGCCCAGCCTTGGACTTGGGCTTGGGCTTTGACGTGTCCTTGTCCGAGACTTGAACAGCCTTAGCCTTTCCCTTGTCCTTGGCAGAGGATTTCTTAAAGCCCTTGCCCTTTTGCACCATAAGCACGTTGGGGTCCTTGGCTTTCCTCAAGTTGGGCTCTGCAGTCTTGAGCATTCCGTGAAGCTCAGGCAATGTCTTACTCAAGCCATGCATATTGAAGTTCAGGATGAACTGATCATAGCTTGCAGGTAAAGACTGCAGAACGATGTCGCAGGCAAGTTCCTGGCTGATAGGGCAGTCGAGTTTCTGAAGATGATCGAGATAACCCATCATCTTCAAGACATGAGGACTCACTGCCGCACTTGCAGCCATTTTGCAGTCTAAGAGGTTCTTAACAGTTTGGAACCTCTCAGTTCTTGCCTGCTCCTGAAAAAGCGATTTCAGGCTTGCCATTATCTCGATGGGCGACAGCACACTCTCGAACTGCATTTGCAATTCAGGAGTCATGGTTGCCAACATCAGGCAATAGACATCATTTTCATCTGACGAATGCTTTTCCCAAGCATTGTGCAGATTCCTGGCGGCATTGTTTGGAGGCCTCTCGGGGAGGGGATCACGAAGGACATATTCCTTCTTCTCCTGCTTGAGGACAAGCCTCAAGTTCCTTGACCACGTCAGGAAGTTCGTTCCAGTCAGCTTCTCCTTGTCGAGAACAGACCGGATTGAGAATGTGTTTTGTGTGCTTGTTGTAGTCATTGCTGAAATTTAAGATAAAAAGGATTTTAGTTTATATGTTCAATATGAGTAAACTCGCATTATATTCAATAACATTAGTTACCCTCAAAAGAATATAATGATTCCAAGATCCACATATAACTAAGATCAAAGTGGGCCACTGGCCGTCACCCAACCTTAGCTTATATCGGTAAGCCCTATTTCGGCTAATTATATCTGTGATATAACTCTTGGTTGTGAATCTGGGCCCGAGGCCCAATCCACTTTGATGTCTCAAGGTCCGGGACTCCCGATGACCCAGTCAAGAAAACCAGACTATACAGTCATGTAATCACTAATGTCTGGGACTCCCAATGACATTAATGAATCACAAACTGTCTTACCCACGCAAAAGATAGACACCCTCACACTGTAAGGCCATGTGTACAATTGAATGGGTTTCAACAGCTGACATAGACTGGACAAGACATCCAACGCTTGATATTGTTTGAGGTTTATAGGTTTTCTTAAAAATTCATCCCAAAATAGAAGATTACTATTTTGGGAAACTTTCCATTTTTGGAAACCTACTGTTTTGGAAACTTTTATAATTGGAAACTTCCTAAATTTGGAAACTTTCTAACTATAGAAATTTCCTAAATATCCAAAACATGCAAATCTAGAAATTTCTATTCTAAGAAACTTTCTAATTTAAAATTTTGGAAACTGATTAATTTAAAATCGAATTTTAATTATTAAATAAAATTTTAAATTAAATCTGAAGAAGAGACTCAAATAACTGGCCCAATTGTTTTAACTTCTTGGCCCAAGGCCCAAGAATTGGTCTATGTCCAAGACATAACCCAATTGCCCAATTAAATGACATAACCGGTCTGGTTCATTAAAATTGGTCTAACCAAGATTAATTACTACGATAACCACAATTGTTAACCGGTCATTTACTAAACCGGATTTTCTCAATTTATTTGGTCCAACCAAATCAAATTAGAAAACCACTGGTTTAGGCACTAAATCCAATTTTAAACGACATTGGATTTCTTATCACGGTTTAACCAGATTTAATAAATTTTATTAAGTCTGTAAACCGTGACGATTAAATTTTAATTATATTAAACCGAACCATAAACCAAACCGAACCGACCGATTGGTCACGTGAACCGATCACGACCGAGTCGCAAGCTTCACGCGATCGAGAGACGAGACACGATCGGGACAGCCGCAAGCATTACGCGATCGGGACGAGAGGCGGGACGGGACGGGACGGCTCGGGCCGAGAGAGGCGGGACGCGATCGGTCCATCTCTCGCGATCGGAACGACCACGCGACTCGATCCGGCAAAGCGATCGGTCCATCTCTCGCGATCGGAACGACCACGCGACTCGATCCGGCAAAGCGATCGGTCCGTGCGTCAATCCGATCCGGACGTGTGATCCTTTGGCGATCAACACTCCGACGCATACCTTTCCAAAAAGGATCGGATCATGCGATTTTAGTTTAGGGTTTTTAACTTTGTTTCTTAAGTGTTTTACTTATCAATTTCAAGCATAGATTGATTCAAACACTTCTAAACATCCTAAACATGATTCTAACAAGAAATCCTAATAGAACCAATGGCTCTGATACCACTGAAGGATTGTTTAGTGTTTGTCCTGGTTTAATTCTGTCAGATTAAACTCTACTAAACAATAAGGATCTAGGTTCTCTTGCAGAATCATAAGGGGATCTCGAAATACCTTGTTATGCAGCGGAAGAATCAGGTATGAGTCATAGATCAGCAGAACCACCAAGAGGTTGTTCCTCCAAAGGCTCACACGCGCACACTAACAGGAAGAATGGCTGCTAGACCAGAGGGAGGGAGGCGCAGAGAGAGAGAGGAGAGGCGCAGAGAGAGATCGGAAAAAAGAAAGCTAGGTCAAGTTTTAATTATAAAACCCTTGTCTAGTTCTGCTGGGCTTTTGGGCCCAATTCCCAGTCTGATTAAATCCCTTAGATTTAATCAGGCCCTTTAATCTCTCTAAGTATAGTAAATGCCTAGCACTTTTACCGTACTTCTGCTGAACCGTTCCCTCATAGTTTCCTGTTAGCTTAGGCGTGTGACCCATATGGGATCATATAATAAAGGCAATAAATCCAAGACTTATAGATCATGAGCGGACTCTAGCAAGCCATCATGACCCCCAGTATTATATGACTTATGTCTGATCATTAACATACTCTTACTTTCTAGAGACAGTACAGAGATTACTGGACATAATTCCAACAACTAATCCTATAGACGGCTTAATCCAATTTAATTATTAATTCTTATTCTTTACCTCTTCGATCCGTCAGCTTGATATTAGTAAACTTACTAATCTCCTGACTTCACATTCTTATTTAATCAATTAATTTAACTCGATAACCCCGACTATTGACTAATTAACCCACCCTGTTATTATATTCTAAATGTGCTATGTGTTTAAGCCGTATTTTAATCAACTCATATTTTCTCATATATAGATCCATTAGCTACGTTCTTAAATACTTATAGATGCATATACGTCATAGCATGCCGTTCTACATGTATGCATCATCCAATCAAGCAATCAAGGAAACTATCAATCAATTACCGATATCAGCTAACTATCATGCTTCTCTTTAACCTAACCATTTAATTAGTTAACCGAGTTATTAATCAAACTAGCCGTTCTACCCAATTCAATCAATCGACGTATGCAACATAAATCTAAGGTTAATGAATCCAAGGTCTATATGTCCTATCTATATGCAACACACAAGTTAGCCGACTCACAGTGTTATCATGACGACGGATGGATGGATTGACGGAACCCACGAGACCCTACACGAACCCGATGATAACCCGAACCTTCCCCTAACCGTTGACTCATTTTGACCCGCACTTGACCTTGGTGATTCAAATCGAGCCTCCGGACCAACCTTCTTTTCTCTCTCCTCTTTCTTTCTCCTTTGGTTCTCTCCTCCTTCTCTCTTCTTCTTCTTCTTCTTCTTCTTCTTCTTCTTCTTCTTCTTCTTCTTCTTCTTCTTCTTCTTCTTCTTCTTCTTCTTCTTCTTCTTCTTCTTCTTCTTCTTCTTCTTCTTCTTCTTCTTCTTCTTCTTCTTCTTCTTCTTCTTCTTCTTCTTCTTCTTCTTCTTCTTCTTCTTCTTCTTCTTCTTCTTCTTCTTCTTCTTCTTCTTCTTCTTCTTCTTCTTCTTCTTCTTCTTCTTCTTCTTCTTCTTCTTCTTCTTCTTCTCTTCCTCTCCTTCTCTCTTTCTCTTCTCTCTTTTTCTTTTCCTTGTTGGTATGAGTAAAATGGGTTACCCCAAGCCTCCTTTATATACACAGATAAATTGCATGAGATTTCAACACTTTCCTCCCCTTCCTCTGATCTAGCCACGACATCAGCCAAGACTTGGTGAGCAAGTCTCTTTTTTCCATACTAAACACATTCAATGAACCAAACATATTCTTTGAACCCAAATGAAAAGAGGTGGCGCCATTGGGAGGTTACACTTGTCAATGCAGGGTTGATTCTGACCAAAACCAGTGAATCAATCCGCTCAAATCCTCCCATAACTTCGTTTTGTTCCGATTCTTCGGTTTAGCCAGTTTTGCGTTAAATATTTTAAAAACTCCTTAGCTGCTTCTATAAATTCACCAAGCCTCATTTTCAGATTCTAGATGATCTTATATGAATTTAGAAGTTTGAATCACCTCATTTAGATATCCTTAGCTCCGGTTATGGATTTTACAAGTTTTCTCGGTTTTGTCGGTTAGCATTCCTGAAGACCGTTAAAATATTTAAAACTCTGTAGCCTCTGAAATATATCCTCCAAGCTTCTTTTTAAGATACTAGACTCTTTTAGAAGCATTTATAAATTCGTTTCACAACAATCGGACACCCGTAGGGTCCGTTATGAATTTTACGAGTTATGTCGGTTCTATCGGTTTCCTTTCCCGATAGTCCGAAAAAAACTCATCTACAGTCTGTTTCTACCATTCTTGGTCTTCGAAATGTTTTCTTTATTTAAAAATAATAACATTTGGTCCGTCTTAGTCGGCTCGTATTTTGGTAAAATTACCAAAATGCCCCTTGTCTCTTGGAAATTATGAAATGTCCCTGTTGACTTTCCGATCGCCCGTTGACCAATTTAGTGAGACAGGGTATTACAAAAACATTCATTACTTTAATTACAACTCCAACACATCATAATATATTGTACAAATATTTGCTTACCCCAGGTGACAATAATAATGGTGAAGTGCTTTTTGATGTTTGATTAAGCAGCTCTATCTTTTATATTGGCCATGCGATATTGAGATGAAGTGCATCACAAATCACAAGCGTTTCAGGACAAGATCTCCACAAATAAGCCTCTTTCTTAATCACCTTTTCAACCTTGACAATTGCAGCATTGGGTCCAAGAGGAATATTGTTCACTAGTTTCTTAGGTTCAGTTGAACACAAACTACCCTTAGCAATTATATAATTCTCCAAATTCCAATCATTGATTAGAACTTTTTCCAGTGAATCCTAAGCCATGCATAACATGATAAATCAGAAATCATTGGTTGATTCATAAAAAAACTAGAGCAACATAAAAATTTACCGATGAAGCAGCAGTTTGATCTTATGTTGGGGAGTCTTTTTCGTTGTCCAGAATGATCTTATCAGCTGGCCAGGAAATTTTGTTTCCCACTGCTTGACCAAGTGAGAATATATTTGTGGTTGGCCTCTAGACATATGATTTTGCGTTTGTTACATTTTTAACAAATAAAACTGCTGCGCCAGGTCCAAGCGGTGGAATACGGACAATTTTGTATCTTGTTTCACATAAGCAATACGATCCTTCCCTGACAACAACAACATCTACTGCACACCAATCCAGTGGTTGACACCTAACAACTTCTTTGCTAGCACTGCTAGTCTCGGCTACAGAATCATCAGACTGTTTTGACAAGAAAAGGAAAGTTATTTAGTGAAAACATCAATATTGTCATTAAGCACATGAGTTATAATTAGCTAACATTTTTCTCTTTAGCAATGTTGCGAACTTCATTTTGTAGCTCTTCAATCTTGGTGAGAAATTGCACATGTGTTGCTTCAAGCTTCTGAACATGTGTGTCTCTGGCCTGAATGAATGCTAGCTTTGTAGAGTGACACCTCTGCCTATCCCTCTAACTCTTCCACATTTGTCTTTTCCTAACACTTAACTTACAACATCGTCTTTGTAGTTATTACTACATGTGGATCCAAGTTCAGTATCAATTTCATTTTATTTTTTCCTGATACAATATTTCAACAGAATATAAGCAACACAACAGTAACTCATTATCAGTTTTTATTTGTTATTAAACCCATTTTACTTACTATTGTCTCTGCAAATTCTGGTATGACTGGTCTTCCATCTGAGTGAGTGTGTTCTGCTACCCAAACTTTACTCCTAGTCACCTTGGACAGGTCAGAGCTCTTTTTTCTACAAGTAAACAAAAGGATGATCATTACGAGTATGAAACTAATACACAAAACAATAAGGCTTTCAAGCAAACCATCTCATGAGCTAGGCGAATCATTCCTTTCATGCTCGTGGTGTGTGGTATTTGAGCCTTCCTTAGCTCCCTATATTTTTCAATTTGAACCTGCATAAGCACTCATATAATCAATATTTATAAAACTAACATTCATCTGCAGAAATAAAGTGATTAACATTCACAACCTTGAAATCGGTGGTAGTCCTACTCTTAACCCATTTGCTACATTCCGTCATTGACTGGATGTTACTTGGTTTTAACTTAGTTATTAGTGTCTTACTCGAAGTTCGTACTTGGGACACAAGCCTTGACTTGGAAGCTCGCCACAAACAACCCATATGTTTAAAGTCACATGCTTTTTGCCAATCTTTTGTTAAATTGAACCTTCCCTGAAATATTAAGAAGTTAAAACATTAGTTTTACTGATAAATCACACTTAGAAGAAGTATATATCTATAAAATACATAGAATACCTAGATTTACTCCCACAATATGTATCTTGTTTTCTCATCCAGGTGCCTCCAATCATTAAGAAATACATGTACATGCTCCCTTACCATAGGGCCAAGAACGGCGGACAGTGTTATAGATCCTTTGCCCACATGTTTACCAGGAGATATGAATTCAACATCAACCTTGTCCTCGTGATGTTTAGCAACTCCACGCATCTTAGTAGGACCTCTTGTTTTCCTTTTCTTGGTTGTTTCTTCCCCTTGACGCGGCTGGGAACCTTCCTTTGCATTGTCCTTTTCATTGTGATTCAAAGTTTCACCTTCTTTTTGTTCAGCTTCTTGCATATCATCTTCATTAGCCACTGTATTTTGATCTTTTGCATGCTTATCTGTAAGATCTCAATTCTGCGTATCCAAAGATAGCAAGAATTTTAGGGTTTGTAAATTAGGGATTCTAAAAGAAGGATTTAAGAACACGGTGAGATTATAGAAATTAGGGTTTTATGCCGGTATTTCTGAGATGGAAGTCGGCAAAGAAAAGCTCTTTAAGTCGCCGGAGAGAGTTTTAGGTCAAGTAGGCTCCAAAGTCTCTCAGGCTCAAAGTATTAAGAAAAGCGTAAGTTTATTGAATAATGAGATCCCTTTTTATAGGGTTACAAAGTCGGTTAATAATAAAGAAAATCTAGATAAACATGGATCTTTTCCTAATATCTCGGCTTTATCAAAATATGGAATGTTTCCATATTTCGATGTCACTGTGCGCCGTCTTTGTTCTGCTTTTTGATTAACACCTTCGAAACCCTAATGTAAGCCGGTTGGCCCAAGTCGGTTCGGTAAAACCTAGGTTTTACCGACTTGGGCCTACTTCCGACTTTCCATTCTGGGCTGACCTAAACTCATGAATATGCCTTTTAGGAAAGTGCTAATCTTGACTCCAACAATAAGCCCCCCCCCAGTGTGGCGACTTGATTTCAAGTCGGCATTACGAGGAGTTAACCTATGGTTTAAGAAATGATTTTGTAGGCCCATATCTTTTATCGTGGTGAGCCCTTCTCCAGGCCCATTAACTTGTCGGACCGATCCGGCTTGATTACGATCGTGGTAAATCGGATGGCTAAATTCGAACCGGTGGATGCTCGGATTAATTTGGCGAAACCAGATTAATCCTTGGTTCAACCGATCGGATAGGTGCGAGATACGGAGCGTCTACTAGGTAATTATTGCCTCGAGCTTTGCGCCGTCATTTCCACTATAAATAGTCTTCTTTTGCTTCTCATTTCTTCATTTTCATTCAAGTGAAGAAGCGTAAAAGGTAATTTTTCGCTCTCTGCCGTTATTTATTTTCCGATTTGCTCTCCGTCGTTGCGCCGCCGTGGTTCTTTTTAGGATTTTAGATCAATCTTTCGAGTGTCGCTGTTTGTTCATATCCTGTTCTTCAGTAAATTATGTCTTTGATCCGTTGCTCTGGAAATAAAGACAAAGAAATTGTTACTGTCTCATCCGCGAACGGTTCATCAAGTCGTCATTCCGTCTCATCCGGTTCGACATCTTCGGGTACTCCTTTCATCTTGAGGAATCATCCTGTTCATCGTGAAGTCGAAGAACTTCAACGCCATCGCGAGTTAACACGACAAACTGATGCCGCTGAGGGTTCAAGTCGGGGGGACTTTGTAATTTTGCAGCTCCGGGATTCTGACTCGGATGAAGATGTCGATATCGAGAAAGTAGATTCCGACATTGATAACCGTGATGGTGATATCCTTCCTGGATTGTCGGCTGCTCCGTCAGAGGTGTACGGTAATGTTTTCGAGACTCGTTCTACCATGGAGTCGGTGACTTCGACGCTCCAGGGCTGTGGAGCTGATCCTAGGATTAAATTTCTTATACCTTGCACACTCGATCGTCCCTGGAATCCTCCACTGGGCTATATGACTCTCTACGAGTCTTATTTCGATAATACCCATACTGGGGGTTGCCGTCTCTGGTTACCTCTGCCCGACTTGCTGGTTTCTTACTGCCATCGTCGCGACATTGCCATCTCTCAGCTCTCAGCCGTCGCGGTCTGCCACATGGTCGGTCTTCTCGTACTTGGTGCCGAGGCCGATGTGACGATTACCGTTAGCTTCTTCGAGGAGGCGACTTCAATCAATCTTATGACGAAAACCAGTCCGGGCTGTTTTGCGGTTAAGCTGAAAAGCGGTAATCGTGTACTGATGGACGCGCCGAACAAAATTAACAATTGGCAGCGACATTACTTCTTCGTCGAGATGTCTTCCTTGGTTGTTCCTGACGACCAAAAAGAGCTTATCCAAACGTCGTGGAATACAAATTTTGGTAGATGTCGTTCTGATCTTGCCAATATTGATGTGGATGATTTACTCAATTTCGTTTTGTTTTTGCAGTGCACCATCCATTTCTCAAGCCGTACCCGGACCACTTCTTTCCGATTCTTTAGAAGATCCAATCTCTCGGTCTTCGCAAGTGGTCAGATTTTACTCGGGAACGTATCCGTAAATCTCTTCCGCGGATTTCCAAAGGTACATTTTGTGTTTTTTGGTTAGTTTGCTGAAGTCGGTTTTTCTTTCATTCCAAGTTCTGAACTTTTCGTTTTCAGTTAAGTGGTATACCAAAGCGAAAGTCGCTCCCGAACAACTTATTAAGCCGAGGAGAATGGGCAAAGTGAAGAAGATCGCGTCTGTCGACTATTCGCAGAAGATCTCGTCTAAGCCTTCTGTTTCTAGCCAACCGTCGAAGGAAAAAGACACGATCTCGCCTTCCCGAGATGAGACGGTGATTTCTTCTGGTGGTCAATCGGCTATTCAAGTCGTCGAAAAGGTTGCGCCTACCATGGCGGCTCCGGTTGAGAATGACTTACCCAAGGTTCAGTCCAGAAAGAGGGCGGCTGATGAGAAGTCGGGTCAAGAGAAACCGGCAAAGAAAGTTGCTAAGGTGAGCGAACCTGCCCAGCAAGCTTCTGTCGAAGAGGCGACTACTGCTAAGCCTGATAAGGTCAAAAACCCGTGGAAGCGATTCTATGAGGAGAAAGGGGACATCACGGATTCTTCTGGTAATAAGAAGCCGTTTTCCTCTCAAAAGGAGATCGTCTACGTTCGTCCTCGGAGTTCGGTGAGAGAAGGACATGTGCGTCCTTCTATTCATAATTTCGCTTATTGATACAACAGCAAAGTTTCTCTTATCAATAATCCTAGAGCGTGTTTCGACATGCTGACTTGTATCCGGGGGAACGAAGCGGATTGGCCGATTTTAGAAGAACTTCCTCATTCTGACGCCATTCTTAAGTTAAAGCATGCAGAAGCAATGGTAAGCCTTTGACTGTCTTATTACGTTTTATTCTTACCACCGCTTAACTTTTTCTGTTTCTTCCTAGATGGTTGCGGTGTCGAACCGTGTTGCCCTTGAGGCTGCTTGGGGTTCTTCAAAAATGACCGAAGCCGTGAAGAACAGGGAAAGCCTTCTTGCCAAGGCGAAAAAGGAGAAGGAGACATTGGAGGCAAACAACTTGGTTCTTGCCAACAAGCTTCGAGAAGCAGAGGAGAAGTTGCGTGCCGCAGAGGAGAAGTCGAAGGCCGACCTCCCTAAATTCCAATCGGACAAGAAGAGGCGGGATGATATATCATGGTTTTTACTAGTTTTAGACCATGATATAAGTGTGTTTTAGTGTCTTTTGTGTTCTTTTAGAGTCTTTTACAGGTATAATCAGGTTTGGAGCATATTTGGTGATTATGGCACTTTTTGGAGATTTTTGGAGTGTTTGGCCGAGAGATAGAGTTCACTGTCCGAAACAGAGAAATGCGTCGATCGTTGCACTCTAGCATCGATCGTTGCACCAGCGAGATGGGCCGAAACTCGGCGGTTTATGAAGAGTCAAGATATTGCACTCTGATCCAGAAGTTCCTGATATTTACAAAGAAGTCCCTGGCCGAGATTAGACCTATATAATTAAGTTTTTGGTGTTTTATTTACGGACGCTTTCATAATTAAGAGTAGAGGATTTTTAGAGCTTTTGGGGCTGATCTGAACCTTTACTTCATCTGTATTTGGAGAAGATTTCGAACCCCTTTTATTCTTTATCTTTTATGCAATTTATTCATCATATGATTATGTTTTCATTATCTATGTCTGAGTAGATTCCTTGTTAAGTTTAGGGTTTCTCACATAGGATTTCATGACTTGCTAGACTTGTTTAATTCAGTTAAGGATTCATAACTATATCTGTTCTTCAATCTAATTGTGCTTAAAGCTAGTTCTAACCTGATCAATTAGAATCTAGATCTTAGGTTGCTAAATACGTCACGGAAGTGGGGTTAAGGAATCTGAACTAATTAGGTTGAGCAATTAAACTTCTCACAAACGAAAGTTTGGTTTAGGATAATTGTGAACATATCAAACTTAGAATTAATGCTAGTTTAACTTTTTAGTTCTCGCAAACGAAAGTTTGGTTTGCTGCACTTAGACTTAGAGAATTATCGCAAAGGAATTTGGTTAATTCTATATCTGTGTTTTGAGTTCTAGAACTGTGCTTAATTAGATCCTTGCTGAATGAACTGTTTGCTTGTCTGATTTCCTGAGTACGCCCTAGACTTAGCGCTTTTAATAACTTGCTTTCACAACCAACAATCTCTGCTTTCTGTTTACTTTCTCGCATTGCTTTTAATTCAATCTCATTGCTTTCTTTCTAGTTTAATTTCCTGTTCTTGAGCTATTGAATACCGGAGTCCCTGTGGATTCGATACATATATACTACGACTACTGAACTGTGCACTTGCAGTTAGATATAGGATTAAAACCTGACACCTATCAAGTTTTTGGCGCCGTTGCCGGGGACTCTTTGAGTCTTCGATAGCTTAGAACCTAGGGTTTTGCTAGGATTTTTCGTTTTCTTTTCGTTTTTATTTTTGTTTTTTTTAGCTACTGATTTTCTCTGTTTTCTCTCTGTCGCAGGTACCGATTTCGCACTGCGTCGATCGTTGCACCTTAGCATCGATCGTCACTAGGCGATTCAGAGATTGAAGCGATCGTTGCACTGATAGCATCGATCGTTGCCGGACGATTACAGACAGTTTATGCAGACGCAGAAAACTAGAAGTAATCCGAACTTGGACTTAGTTAATCTCGATCTTGAAGAACTTGGACGTCTAGAGAGAACCAACAGAAGATAAAGAAGAGAAAGGATGGTACGAGAGCGTTTGATTCTGGTACGTGATGCTGAAGGTACCCTGAGGGACCGAGATAACAACCCATACAATGCTGCTTGGCAAAGGGTTGATGCTGAAGGGAATGTCATCTCTGATTCTCCTGAGCAACAGCAACAGGAGCAGAACCAGGGTCAAGGACAGGCCCAAGGTAGACAGATGGTTGTCCATGAGAGGACTTTAGCTGACTACAACAGACCGGATGAGTTTCATAGAAACCGGCCAGCTTTAGTGCTTCCTGCTTTTGAGAGGAATGATTTTGAGATCAAAACCATCTACTACTCGCTGATGAGACAGAATGCATTTCATGGTTACCCAACGGAGCAGCCTATGGATCACATTGATTCGTTTGAGGACGTAGTCACTGGCATGAAGTATGATGGAGTCTGCCCGGACTATCTGTTCCTTAAGCTCTTTCCGCACAGTCTTGCTGGAGACGCTAGTGCATGGCTAAAGCAGCTGGCACCTGCTCAGTACACTACTTGGGCAGCTTTAAAGAGTGAGTTCCTGCGTCACTTCTATGATGATGCGCGTTCAGACCAGTCCAGACAGGACATACTCACCTTTTCTCAAGGAGCTGTGGAGCCTTTAAAGACTGCATGGATGAGATTTAAGCAGTATCAGCGTGACTGCCCACACCATGGATTCACTGAAGTTCAGTTGATTGGGGTTCTTCAAAAATGACCGAAGCCGTGAAGAACAGGGAAAGCCTTCTTGCCAAGGCGAAAAAGGAGAAGGAGACATTGGAGGCAAACAACTTGGTTCTTGCCAACAAGCTTCGAGAAGCAGAGGAGAAGTTGCGTGCCGCAGAGGAGAAGTCGAAGGCCGACCTCCCTAAATTCCAATCGGACAAGAAGAGGCGGGATGATATATCATGGTTTTTACTAGTTTTAGACCATGATATAAGTGTGTTTTAGTGTCTTTTTGTGTTCTTTTAGAGTCTTTTACAGGTATAATCAGGTTTGGAGCATATTTGGTGATTATGGCACTTTTTGGAGATTTTTGGAGTGTTTGGCCGAGAGATAGAGTTCACTGTCCGAAACAGAGAAATGCGTCGATCGTTGCACTCTAGCATCGATCGTTGCACCAGCGAGATGGGCCGAAACTCGGCGGTTTATGAAGAGTCAAGATATTGCACTCTGATCCAGAAGTTCCTGATATTTACAAAGAAGTCCCTGGCCGAGATTAGACCTATATAATTAAGTTTTTGGTGTTTTATTTACGGACGCTTTCATAATTAAGAGTAGAGGATTTTTAGAGCTTTTGGGGCTGATCTGAACCTTTACTTCATCTGTATTTGGAGAAGATTTCGAACCCCTTTTATTCTTTATCTTTTATGCAATTTATTCATCATATGATTATGTTTTCATTATCTATGTCTGAGTAGATTCCTTGTTAAGTTTAGGGTTTCTCACATAGGATTTCATGACTTGCTAGACTTGTTTAATTCAGTTAAGGATTCATAACTATATCTGTTCTTCAATCTAATTGTGCTTAAAGCTAGTTCTAACCTGATCAATTAGAATCTAGATCTTAGGTTGCTAAATACGTCACGGAAGTGGGGTTTAGGAATCTGAACTAATTAGGTTGAGCAATTAAACTTCTCACAAACGAAAGTTTGGTTTAGGATAATTGTGAACATATCAAACTTAGAATTAATGCTAGTTTAATCTGTTAGTTCTCGCAAACGAAAGTTTGGTTTGCTGCACTTAGACTTAGAGAATTATCGCAAAGGAATTTGGTTAATTCTATATCTGTGTTTTGAGTTCTAGAACTGTGCTTAATTAGATCCTTGCTGAATGAACTGTCTGCTTGTCTGATTTCCTGAGAACGCCCTAGACTTAGCGCTTTTAATAACTTGCTTTCACAACCAACAATCTCTGCTTTCTGTTTACTTTCTCGCATTGCTTTTAATTCAATCTCATTGCTTTCTTTCTAGTTTAATTTCCTGTTCTTGAGCTATTGAATACCGGAGTCCCTGTGGATTCGATACATATATACTACGACTACTGAACTGTGCACTTGCAGTTAGATATAGGATTAAAACCTGACACCTATCAAGTTTTTGGCGCCGTTGCCGGGGACTCTTTGAGTCTTCGATAGCTTAGAACCTAGGGTTTTGCTAGGATTTTTCGTTTTCTTTTCGTTTTTATTTTTGTTTTTTTTAGCTACTGATTTTCTCTGTTTTCTCTCTGTCGCAGGTACCGATTTCGCACTGCGTCGATCGTTGCACCTTAGCATCGATCGTCACTAGGCGATTCAGAGATTGAAGCGATCGTTGCACTGATAGCATCGATCGTTGCCGGACGATTACAGACAGTTTATGCAGACGCAGAAAACTAGAAGTAATCCGAACTTGGACTTAGTTAATCTCGATCTTGAAGAACTTGGACGTCTACAGAGAACCAACAGAAGAGAAAGAAGAGAAAGGATGGTACGAGAGCGTTTGATTCTGGTACGTGATGCTGAAGGTACCCTGAGGGACCGAGATAACAACCCATACAATGCTGCTTGGCAAAGGGTTGATGCTGAAGGGAATGTCATCCCTGATTCTCCTGAGCAACAGCAACAGGAGCAGAACCAGGGTCAAGGACAGGCCCAAGGTAGACAGATGGTTGTCCATGAGAGGACTTTAGCTGACTACAACAGACCGGATGAGTTTCATAGAAACCGGCCAGCTTTAGTGCTTCCTGCTTTTGAGAGGAATGATTTTGAGATCAAAACCATCTACTACTCGCTGATGAGACAGAATGCATTTCATGGTTACCCAACGGAGCAGCCTATGGATCACATTGATTCGTTTGAGGACGTAGTCACTGGCATGAAGTATGATGGAGTCTGCCCGGACTATCTGTTCCTTAAGCTCTTTCCGCACAGTCTTTCTGGAGACGCTAGTGCATGGCTAAAGCAGCTGGCACCTGCTCAGTACACTACTTGGGCAGCTTTAAAGAGTGAGTTCCTGCGTCACTTCTATGATGATGCGCGTTCAGACCAGTCCAGACAGGACATACTCACCTTTTCTCAAGGAGCTGTGGAGCCTTTAAAGACTGCATGGATGAGATTTAAGCAGTATCAGCGTGACTGCCCACACCATGGATTCACTGAAGTTCAGTTGATTGGCATTTTCTTCAGAGGCATAGATCTTCCATATCAGTCTGCACTGGACAATTCCAGTAATGCTAACTTCAACACCCGAACTCCTACACAAGCTAAGCAATTGATTGAGAATCTAATAGGCAGCAACAGCTGCAAGACTATGGATGAGAGGAGGAAGAAATCTGGTGGAAGTGTAGAGAATTCTGACATAGCTGATATTAGATCTAGGCTGGACACAGTTTGCAATCTCCTAGCAGGTAAGAAAGCTGTCCACTTTGCCCAAGATGTAGAGGTAATTCAAACTGAGGAGGACACTCAGGAGGAAGATGTGAATTTCATAGGAGGTTCTGGATTCCAAGGTAATAGATTTGGAAATCAACAGGGAAACAAATTCTTCAATAGAGGGCAGAAAAGTGGTTTTCAGAGGACCCTTGGACAAGGTACTCAGAGAACCAATGAATCTGAAAGTAGAGTGGAGACGATGCTGAAACAGATGATAGAAAGTCAGACTAAGAATGCAGCAGATGTCAACGAGAAGATGGAAACAATCTACAGGGAGCTGAACGGGAAGTTTGAATATCTGAACACACACATGAAGGAGCTTGATGCTAGAGTTGCAAAAACTGCTGGATATGCTAAAAGGGAAGATGGATATCTCCCAGGACGGACTGATGCTAATCCCAAGTACCAATGCAATGCAGTGACGTTGAGAAGTGGTAAGGAGTTGTCATCTGGCCAGAAAAAGCAGTTAAGTGTTGAAGAACTCGAGGAAATTGAAGAGCTGGAAGATGAGATCCGCGATATCCGCAACGCGTCGATCGATGCATCTAAGCAACGATCGATGCAGAGTGAAATCAGGGAACCGGAAGTCGTAACACAGTCGCCTAGCATCGATCGATGCGATAAGAGCAACGATCGACACAAGGTGACTGCAGAGAGTTCGAAACCTAAGGAACTGAAACAGCCGACTGAAAGGGTATACAAACCTAAGGTACCTTATCCCAAGAATCCCAGAAAGGCTAAGAATGATAGGCAGTATGCAAAGTGGAAGGAGTTCATAAAAAAGGTGAAAGTTGAAGTACCTTTGTTGGACTCCATGGAAACTTCTCCTATGATGAAGAAATGCCTTAAGGATATGATTTCTGGGAAATGGTCTGATGAGGAAAGTATAATGATGCTCAATGAGGTATGCAGCGCAGTGGTTCAGGGCAGAATTCCCGAGAAGTTAAAGGATCCAGGAGGCTTCGTGTTAGATTGTGCTATCTACAAAGAGAGATTCGAAAGGTCTCTATGTGATCTTGGTTCCAGTGTAAATCTTATGCCCCTCTCAGTTGCTAAAAGGCTCGGAATGACAGATTTTATACCCACTAGGATATCACTGGTTCTGGCAGATAGATCAATCAGGATTCCCGAAGGAGTAATAGAGGATGTGCCTATAATGGTTGGCAAATCTGTGATCCCTACTGATTTTGTGGTTCTACAATATGGACAGGAGCTAAAAGATCCATTGATTCTGGGCAGGTCTTTCTTAGCTACAACTGGTGCAATGATTGACTGTCAGGGAGGTAAAATAGTTCTGAATGTGGGTGATCTGAAGATGAGTTTTGATATGAACAAGCTGGTAAAGAGACCAACCATCGACGGGCAGACCTTCTATGTGGATACATTGGGTGATTTGGCTGCCGAGTATTTTTACCAATCAAATGCTGAAGACCCACTAGAAAGGGCTTTACTGAGCTCTATATTGGAGTTGGAGTACCTGCAGGACGAGCCAGCAATGTGCTATACGAGGATGATGGATTCTGTTGAGGTTGCAATGCAGGTAGAAGTGTCTGACGCGACCTTGCAACGATCGACACTACCCTTGCATCGATCGTTGCAAGTCGACAGAGATTGGGCAGAGGAAAAAGCTCCGAAAATAGAACTGAAACAACTCCCATCCGGGCTAAGGTACGCATTTCTTGGACCCAATTCAACTTATCCAGTGATTGTTAATGCTAGTCTGAACAACTTTACTGCTAAGCAAGCTGCGCAAGCATCGCAAGGCTCTTGGCTATTCTCTTGCTGATATTTCAGGTATCTCACCGGAGCTGTGCATGCATTGGATACATCTTGAGGATGAATCCAAGACATCTATCGAGCATCAGAGAAGACTCAATCCTAATCTGCAGGAAGTTGTTAAAAAGGAGATTATGAAACTCCTTGATGCTGGGATTATCTATCATATCTCTGACAGTGATTGGGTGAGTCCAGTCCATGTAGTACCTAAGAAGGGTGGAGTTACAGTTGTGAAGAATGAGAAGAACGAGCTGATACCTACTAGGATTGTGACAGGACACAGGATGTGTATAGATTATAGGAAGCTGAATGCTGCTACCAGGAAGGATCATTTTCCCTTGCCTTTTATTGATCAGATGCTTGAGAGGTTAGCCAATCATCCTTACTATTGCTTTCTCGATGGCTACTCAGGCTTCTTTCAGATTCCCATCCATCCAGAGGATCAGGGAAAGACCACTTTCACTTGTCCATATGGGACATTTGCTTACCGTAGGATGCCTTTTGGACTCTGCAATGCACCAGCCACTTTCCAGAGATGCATGATGTCCATATTCACAGACATGATTGAGGACTTTATGGAGATATTCATGGATGATTTCTCAGTATATGGATCATCCTATAATGAATTCTTAGATAATCTGTGTAAGGTTTTGACAAGATGTGAGGAAAAGCATTTAGTTCTTAATTGGGAGAAGTGTCATTTCATGGTCAGAGATGGCATTGTACTTGGACATAAAGTGTCTGAAGCAGGAATAGAGGTGGACCGCGCTAAGATTGAGGTAATGACCAACCTTCAGGCGCCTGATTCTGTTAAGTCTATTAGAAGCTTTCTTGGACATGATGGCTTCTATAGACGGTTCATCAAAGATTTCAGTAAGATCGCTAGGCCACTAACTGCTTTGCTGTGTAAGGATACCAAATTTGAGTTCACTGCAGATTGTCAGACTGCATTTGAACAGATCAAGCAGGCATTAGTGAGTGCTCCCATAGTTCAGCCACCAAATTGGGATCTGCCTTTTGAAGTTATGTGCAATGCAAGTGATTATGCTGTAGGAGCTGTTCTTGGGCAGTAGAAGGATAGAAAGCTTCATGCTATCTATTATGCCAGTAGGACACTGGATGATGCACAAATAAACTATGCCACTACGGAGAAGGAGTTGTTGGCAGTTGTCTTTGCATTTGAGAAGTTTCGCCCTTATCTTGTTGGCTCAAAAGTGATTGTACGCACCGATCATTCAGCCCTGAAGTATATGATGCAGAAGAAAGATGCTAAGCCAAGATTGTTGAGATGGATTCTGTTGCTTCAGGAGTTTGACATTGAAGTGAGGGATAAGAAAGGGGTTGAAAATGGAGTTGCTGACCATCTTTCAAGGATGCTGGTTGAGGAAGACGTGCCAATTAATGACTATTTGCCTGAAGAGAACGTCAATATGGTTGGGACAATGTTCCACACAGATTTTGACAGAAACCTGCAAAACTGTCGGATTAATCGCATTGCGTCGATCGATGCCATCTCGGCGTCGATCGATGCACCTATCGGGACAGCGACGATCGATGCGCTCCTCTGCGATGATCGTTGCAGTGCGGATACAGAGCCAGAGACGTTTACAATTCAGATTGGAGGCTACGAGTTTGAGATTGATGCTGTCACAACAATTGATCGACCATGGTACGCAGATATAGCCAACTACCTGGCTGCAGAGACTGAACCAGATGATCTGAAAGGGTATGAGAAGAAGAGGTTCTTCAGAGAGCTTAGGTGATACTATTGGGATGAACCTTACCTCTATAAGCACTGTTCAGATGGCCTTTACAGAAGATGTGTTGCTGGATCAGAGGTTCCGGATATCCTATTCCACTGCCATGGATCAGATTATGCAGGACATTTTGCTACTTTTAAGACTGTGTCTAAGGTTTTGCAAGCAGGTTTCTGGTGGCCTACAATGTTTGCAGATACTCACTCCTTCATTTCTCATTGTGATGCCTGTCAAAGGAGAGGGAAAATCAGTAGGAAGCATGAGATGCCTCAGAATTTCATTCTTGAGGTTGAGGTTTTTGATTGCTGGGGCATAGACTTTATGGGTCCTTTTCCTTCATCTTATGGGAATAAATTCATCCTGGTTGCTGTAGATTATGTATCTAAGTGGGTAGAAGCAATAGCTAGTCCAACCAATGATTCTTCAGTAGTCATTAAGCTGTTTAAGTCCATAATATTCCCTAGATTTGGAGTACCTCGGATAGTAATTAGTGATGGAGGATCTCACTTTATTAATAAGGTCTTCGAGAAGCTCCTAAGAAAGCATGGAGTTCATCACCGAGTTGCTACTCCTTATCACCCTCAGACTAGTGGACAAGTCGAGGTTTCTAACAGACAGATCAAGGAGATCTTAGAGAAGACAGTTGGGAAGACAAGAAAAGATTGGGCAGCTAAGCTTGATGATGCTTTATGGGCCTACAGGACTGCATTTAAGACGCCATTAGGGACTACTCCATTTCACTTGATGTATGGAAAAGCATGTCATCTGCCAGTGGAGCTTGAGCACAAAGCAGCATGGGCTGTAAAGCAGATGAACTTTGACCTTAAATCAGCTGCAGAAAGGAGATTGATACAGCTTAATGAGTTGGATGAGATTAGACATTTTGCCTATGAGAACTCAAAGCTGTACAAGGAGAGGACTAAGGCTTATCATGACAAGAAGATTGTTTCTAGACGGTTTGAGCCTAATGATCAGGTACTTTTATACAATTCTCGTTTGCATTTGTTTCCAGGTAAGCTGAAATCAAGATGGTCCGGTCCCTACACAATCAAAGAAGTGCGTCCATATGGAGCTGTCATTCTAGTCGGCAAGGAAGGTAATGAGTTCGCTGTGAATGGACAGAGGGTAAAACATTATTGGGCTAAGGCCGAGATTCCAAGAGGTCAGATTCTGCCTCTGGATAATGTACCCTCTGCCTGAAAAATCTTGTCCGTCCGGTCAAGCTATTGACCTTAAACAAGCGCTGGGTGGGAGGCAACCCACCATTAGGTACTGGTGTTTTTCTACTTAATTTTTGGTGTTTTTGTCAGGATTTTACGTTTGTTTTTGGTTTCTGGTGAGTTTATGATTGCAGTTCTCGGACAGATTCGCAGTGCGTTGATCGACGCACTTCTGTGTCGATCGTCACAACACGATCGGAATCGCATTGCAGCGATCGTTGCAGTTCTGAGCAACGATCGACTATACACGAAAATCGCCAAGTAACGGTCGATGCACCTAGTGCAACGATCGATGCTTGAGCGACAGAGGTAAACCCGACAGAACTCAACAGAACTTTAACAATTTTTATTTTCTTTTTACCGATCCTTCGCTTGACACTACTGGGGACAGTGTGTCTTAAGTGTGGGGGAGGTGCTACTGACGTTTATCTTTCTGTTTTCTTAAGAGTCAGTCCATTTTTCAAAAAAATTTGTTTTATTGAGTCAAAATTGTTTAAGTAAGAAACTATGATTTTCTGAGAAGATTTACAAGACTTGCAGGAACTTAAGTAACCATTGGGATGAAGTTGCAGGATCTATCTCTGACCATTAGAAAACCTAGACACAGATCAACCTACTGGGAACACCCACATCACTTCAGGTATCAGAGGATCCTTTTACTGACTTCAATTTAATACTGACTTAGATTTCTCACCTAAGGGCTTGGTATACTTTGTGTCGGATTCCCTGTTAGTTCTGACACAGCCTGTCAACCTATCCTATTTAGTTCCCTTCTCCCCTTCTATAAAGTAAAAAAAAAAAAAAGATAATAAACTAAGGATGAGTTAGTAACTCCGAAGTGGTCATGAGAATAGTAGCAAACACTATTATCTCTTATGCATCCATGGAATGTGTCCAAAGTACACCCCATAACGGGAAGAACACTGATAAAAAAAATAAAATGATACCCAGTGGGGAAAAATCAGTTGTTAAGGAAGGGAAAGAGAAGAAAGGGACTAGAGAAAGATAGTATGGTGGTCTAGAGCTGATAAGGTAAGAATCCATGTGCCCTTTGATCGATACTCCTTAGGTGAGACCGCACTTAAATACTTGCAGAAGTCAGTAGGGAGAATTTGAATGCTTGAATGTGATTGTGGAGTTTACTTAGGACAATTGCTAAGTGTGGGGGAAGTACATGTTGGTATTGATATCCTGTGATTGATTCTTTCAGTTGTTTACTAAGGGGAATCTGAGTATTGTAGCTTCTAAGATGAAATGAGTTTCTGAAGAGTTTTCAAACCTCTTCACCAAGCTTTAGTTCTCTGTTTTGCTTGAGGGCAAGCAAAGGCTAAGTGTGGGGGAGTTGATATATCATGGTTTTTAATAGTTTTAGACCATGATATAAGTGTGTTTTAGTGTCTTTTTGTGTTCTTTTAGAGTCTTTTATAGGTATAATCAGGTTTGGAGCATATTTGGTGATTATGGCACTTTTTGGAGATTTTTGGAGTGTTTGGCCGAGAGATAGAGTTCACTGTCCGAAACAGAGAAATGCGTCGATCGTTGCACTCTGGCATCGATCGTTGCACCAGCGAGATGGGCCGAAACTCGGCGGTTTATGAAGAGTCAAGATATTCCACTCTGATCCAGAAGTTCCTGATATTTACAAAGAAGCCCCTGGCCGAGATTAGACCTATATAATTAAGTTTTTGGTTTTTTATTTACGGACGCTTTCATAATTAAGAGTAGAGGATTTTTAGAGCTTTTGGGGCTGATCTGAACCTTTACTTCATCTGTATTTGGAGAAGATTTCGAACCCCTTTTATTCTTTATCTTTTATGCAATTTATTCATCATATGATTATGTTTTCATTATCTATGTCTGAGTAGATTCCTTGTTAAGTTTAGGGTTTCTCACATAGGATTTCATGACTTGCTAGACTTGTTTAATTCAGTTAAGGATTCATAACTATATCTGTTCTTCAATCTAATTGTGCTTAAAGCTAGTTCTAACCTGATCAATTAGAATCTAGATCTTAGGTTGCTAAATACGTCACGGAAGTGGGGTTTAGGAATCTGAACTAATTAGGTTGAGCAATTAAACTTCTCACAAACGAAAGTTTGGTTTAGGATAATTGTGACATATCAAACTTGGAATTAATGCTAGTTTAATCTGTTAGTTCTCGCAAATGAAAGTTTGGTTTGCTGCACTTAGACTTAGAGAATTATCTCAAAGGAATTTGGTTAATTCTATATCTGTGTTTTGAGTTCTAGAACTGTGCTTAATTAGATCCTTGCTGAATGAACTGTCTGCTTGTCTGATTTCCTGAGAACGCCCTAGACTTAGCGATTTTAATAACTTGCTTTCACAACCAACAATCTCTGCTTTCTGTTTACTTTCTCGCATTGCTTTTAATTCAATCTCATTGCTTTCTTTCTAGTTTAATTTCCTGTTCTTGAGCTATTGAATACCGGAGTCCCTGTGGATTCGATACATATATACTACGACTACTGAACTGTGCACTTGCAGTTAGATATAGGATTAAAACCTGACACCTATCACGGGATAAGTTCTATACCGACTTAGTCCAAAAAGAAAGAGATCGTGTCGAAGCCGCAGTGAGAGCAAAGGCGCAAACCCACTTTGATCTTTTTCATCGTTTCGTGACGGACAGGAGACAGCTACCGCCTTGCAGGTCGAGCAGGCTCAAATCTCCGGTCTTAAAAAATGTTTGATGAAACTTGGCGAGGGAGGCGTGTTGATTCCTGAGTCCGTAATGGATCAGGTTGCTGCTGACGAGGCTGCGGCTGATGCGAAGCTCGATCAGATGGAGGTCGTGACGAAGGAAGAGCTCACATTTGTTCTCTCGCCAGTTCATCATCCCCTCCTTAATCTTCTCCGTGATTCGCCTTCCCAAGTCCCGCAGGACGTGAACCAGTTTGGGACCAATCACGGGGTGATTCCAGAAGCGGTTCCTGCCGGTCTCATTCAGACTGATAGCTCGGAAATTGCGGCTTTGAAGGGTGCCTCAAAGGATCAGGATGTGATCGCTGAGAAGAACGAAGCTGGGAAGGCTAGTGAAGCAGACAAGTCGTCTAAGGGGGCCGAATAACTTTTAATTAAAATTGGAATTTTTTATGTAGTTTCTCTTTGCTTTTTTTTGACTTGTAAAACTCTTGTCCTTTTTCTAAGGAATTAATTTATCTTTTTGTCTTTTTCTTCTTTTTTTAAGTCGGAAATGCGTTCCAAGTTAAATCTGACTGACCTGTTTTAGGCTTGTTCTTGACAAATTCCCAACAGAGCGATTATGCTAAGTACACAATTAAATCGGACTAATCTTGTAATAACTTGTTTTCTTTTCAACAAATTAAAACAGATAGCGACTTAATTATGTTTTGCCATAAGGCGGTTTGCGAGGCATATGTGCTCGGCTTTATTCTAAGGGCGGGTGAATGTGCGATGCTTAAGTGCTCGACTTATTTATTATCACCTACCACGAAGAATGTGCGGGACGGATCCCGGTTTTTCTACCACGATGTGCACCTCCTGCGCAAGGAAGACCACGTTCCTGGCCAAGGAGCATGATGCTAGTGCGAGTCTTTGCTCGGCTTTCTGCGAGTCTTTGCTCGTCTTTCTGCGAGTTTCTAAACTCGGCTTTCTACGAGTTTCTGAACTCGGCTTTCTACAAGTTTCTAAACTCGGTTATCATGACTTTTGAAACTCGTTAGTCCTTTAGCCTGAATAAACTGTAAAATAAAGATTTTATTAGATTTGCGACTGTGCCGACGAAGGCTGCCTACGTATCTCCCGAGGAAGAATCAAGTCGCTCGTAGTTCATACATAGGATTTTTTTTTGGCGCCTTGTCTTGCCGCCTTAGAAGTATTCCTTCAAACTCGCCGAATTCCATGATCTCGGCAGAGCTTTTCCCTTCATCGATTCGAGCTCGTAAACTCCCGGCTTGACGACTTTCGTAACTTTGTAGGGTCCTTCCCATTTTGCGCCGAGTTTACCTGCTCTCCATTCTTTGGTGTTTTCATAAACCTTTCGGAGGACATAGTCACCGACTTGAAAATGTCGCTCCTTAACTTTCTGGTTGTAGTAGCGAGTTGCGAGTTGCTGGTAATTCTGAATCCCGAGTAGAGCTCGATCTCGCTCTTCTTCTATAGTGTCGAGAGCTTGGATCAACATTTTTTAATTTATCTCGGTATGTTGCGGCATAAGAGATCGGCGGAGAGTGTAAATGTTTGCTTCTGCGGGTACCATTGCTTCCACGCCGAAGGCCAAGGAAAACGGGGTAGCTCCAGTTGCGCGGTGAGGGGTTGTTCTATGCGACCAAAGGACTCCATCCAACTCGTCAGCCCATACTCCCTTTTTGCTTTCAAGTCGCTTTTTGATGCCGGCAATGATAGTCTTGTTCGTGGCTTCGGCTTGTCCGTTACCTTGAGGATATCTTGGTGTTGACTTACAAAGCCGTATATCCCACTTTTTGCAGAATCCTTCGAATAGGTTTGAAGTAAACTGCGAGCCGTTGTCCGTGACAATCTCGTAAGGGAGTCCGAACCAGCATATGATATATTTGCAAACGAAGTTCTGAACTTGGACGTCATGAATCGCGACATAGGCCTTAGCTTCGACCCACTTCGTGAAGTAGTCGGTCATGATAAGCAAGAAGCGTCTTTGATTGGACAATGGTAATGGTCCAACGATATCCATTGCCAGTCTCATGAATGGGTAAGCTGCAGTTGAAGCGGTAAGCAACTCCGTAGGTCGATGATGGTGCATGACGCTGACAATTTCACACTTATTAGCATAAGTCTCGCAATCGGCTATCATAGTCGGCCAGTAGTGACCATTCAGCTTGATTTTGAGAGCAAAGCCCGACCCCCGGAGTGATTGCCGCATTCTCCTGAGTGTGTTTCTTCGAGTACCCGACTTATCTCATCTCCGTGTATGCATCGGAGAAGGATTTTGTTAGCCGAGTATTTGTAGAGGATACCGTTGTGCATTGTATATCGCGCACTTCTGACTTTAAGTCGTCGTGCCGCCCATTTGTCTTCTGGGAGCTTTGCTTCGGTCAGATACGTCCTTATCTCCTGTCGCCAATCCACGTTGTCGTCTGTTAAGAGTGCGATAAGATCGGTGTTTTCTGCTTGAGTAGCAGGACATATGTCATCCTTGCCGTCCTGTTGGATTACGAGAGCGACATCATCATGTTCTTTGTGGTTGCTTTCGGGAGGCGGGATGCTTGGCTCGCTAATTGTCTCCACTGGGATTCGTCGGCAGAGATCGGGATTCGACGCCAGAGACGCAAGTGCATCTGCTGGGGCATTTTCTTTCCTCGGTATCTGGACGATATCAAAGAACTCAAAGGAGCTAGTAAGTTATAATGCCGCCTTTCGGTAGGCCTCCATTCGCTCGTTTTTAGCTTCATAATCTCCATTGATCTGATTTGCGACCAGCATGGAGTCGCAGTGAGCCAGGAGATGTCGTACTCCAATTTCTTTTGCCAGCCTGAGACCGGCTAACAGAGCTTCATACTCGGCTGTATTATTAGATGCTGTGAAACCCAGTTTGAATGATTGTTCCAACACTTCTCCGGTTGGTGATATGAGTCGTACTCCTACCCGGCTCCTTTTTTAGATGAAGCTCCATCAACAAACAGCTTCCAGTTCTTGTCTTCCAGTTGAGTATCGACATCCAGCTCGCGTGATAACTCTACAAGGAAATCGGCTATCACATGGGACTTAGCGGTTGTCCTGTTCCTGTACTCGATGTCGTACTCGCTGAGCTCTATTGCCCACTTCGCTAGGTGGCCAGATTGTCCTGGACTATGCAAAATCGTCCGAAGGGGTTGGCTACTTAGCACAGCGATCGAATGTGATTGGAAGTAAGGCCGTAATTTTCGTGCCGAGATAACAACCGCAAGAGCCAGTTTTTCCATCGAGGGGTATCTGGTCTTGGCTCCATTCATCGTCTTGCTTACGTAAAATATTGGCTTTTGTTCCCCTCGATCTTCTCGATCCACCCGAATCCTTCTCTTGTCGGGAGCTTCGTTCATGCTTGTTCTCCTCACTACGTTCCCGACGTGAGTTTCCCTTGGGCTCGCCATCTTAGCTTTTTTCTCGGTGGTCTCCTTCCGGTGTATCATAGATCAGTCGTCTAGCGACTTTATCTTTTACCTTCGGAGGCACCTCTCTTTTGGATTTCCTTGACTGTTGGTCGGAACGGATTCGATCTTGTTCCGTCTGTATAAGGTCAATTCTTTCCGAAAACTCCTTGATCAAATCATTCTGTGAGTCGATTTTGGCTATCAAAGTGGCCAGAACTTCGTCTTTCTCGATTTGATCCGTCGTCTTGTCGGTTAGCGGGATACGTTTGCCGTCATCTCGCCCTTTTTTTGATTTTGCATCTCGCGGCTGTTCGCCGTTGAGTGCGTCGTCATCTTCATAATCACTTAGGTCGTAATCACTCCCTTCGGTTTCAACTGTAGGGTTGTCCTCCGGGCGAATATCGTTGTGATTCCCAGCCATCTCGTTCAGAAATTTCTTTTAGAAGTCCCCACAGTCGGCGCCAATTGTAAGATCTCAATTCTGCGTATCCAAAGATAGCAAGAATTTTAGGGTTTGTAAATTAGGGATTCTAAAAGAAGGATTTAAGAACACGGTGAGATTATAGAAATTAGGGTTTTATGCCGGTATTTCCGAGATGGAAGTCGGCAAAGAAAAGCTCTTTAAGTCGCCGGAACGAGTTTTAGGTCAAGTAGGCTCCAAAGTCTCTCAGGCTCAAAGTATTAAGAAAAGCGTAAGTTTATTGAATAATGAGATCCCTTTTTATAGGGTTACAAAGTCGGTTAATAATAAGGAAAATCTAGATAAACATGGATCTTTTCCTAATATCTCGTAATGTTTCCATATTTCGATGTCGCTTTGCGCCGTCTTTGTTCTGCTTTTTGATTAACACCTTCGAAACCCTAATGTAAGCCGGCTGGCTCAAGTCGGTAAAACCTAGGTTTTACCGACTTGGGCCTACTTCCGACTTTCCATTCTGGGCCGACCTAAACTCATGAATAGGCCTTTTAGGAAAGTGCTAATCTTGACTCCAACATTATATTTTTCTTGTTCATCTTCTTGCATAACATCTTCATTGGCCACTATATTTTGATCTTCTTCATGTTCAACTTCTTCTTGCTCAACTCCTCTTCCATACCATCTTCTACCAATTCGGGTTCACTATGTTTTTTTGGCATCAGTAACAGTTTGCTTTCTAATGATAAACTCTCATGGGGTTGGGGGAATGCCAAGCTGACGTCGACTGCATCAGGTAACGACTCCTTTACCTTTCTTTGTCATTTTAGCAGACATGAAACACAACCAAAATGCCTATGAAAACTACAAGGCAAAAACACTTCAACCAACTAATTTTATCTACTATTCGACTACTAAAACTGCTTCACAGTCATCTCTAACACAAAATCTTTCGTCATCAAAGGACTAGTTCCCAAAATCCTTGATTTCAGGTATGGTTGAAGGTGCTGGAACAAACTCCTCCTCTGTCTCTAACTCATGATACCCTCTAAGCAGCGCTCTCATAACAACATACCAAGGAGAGGAATCATCTTTTGTTGCGTAAAAGATTTGTTTTGCTTGTGAAGCCATAATATTTGGGTATTGGTTATACGGAGATTGTATACTTGGAAGTTCACCAGTGTAAATCCATCTTCTTCTTCTACACCGTTTCCTTTATTGGCCCACTTGCACATGAAGACTGGAACCTGAAAAATGTGGTAATCCAAGAGTATGATCTCTTGAATTACTCTGTAATATGAAATTATGTCTGCCTTATGTGAAGTATCTCTGGCATTAGATGTACACATGTTAAAGGCATCATATGTAACTCCACTATTCTGAGTCTTCCGCATAACATCCTCAGTATGAAACCGATGCCCGTTGATGATGTATCATTTATATGTTTGAGCAGTATTCCTTGGTCTAAAAGCCAACCATCTTAGTTTTTAGAATGATCTTCAGAGTTAAGATCTGAAGAGAAAAATTAACGGAAATAAACATAGTGCAGCAGAGGAAGGTTAACGGAAATAGACTAATATTCAAAGTAACGTATCAACATACATGCTCTTTTACCCACTCTGAGAACTTCTCTGCATGAGATTTCCATAGAATAGGTTCGTTTCTTTCACATCTTGCGTCTTTAACTTGCAATTCTTCTAAATGCATCCTTGTTTACAAAAACAATATGTTAGTGAATCATCAATAAACACATAATAAATGAATAATTAGAAGTTCAGGAATGTGACAACGAACTGTACTTACTCAACATATGGATTCATCATTGCCATGTTCATCAGAACATATCGATGGGCTATGTTTCGCTCTTTATCACTAAGTGTAACTTCAGAAGTCTTCTGCAATGGGCGGCCTTCAAGTATTAGATCATCGGACTCAACATCTTCATTTCTGTTTATTATGTCTTAAACAAGTACAGAGTTATGTAGAAACTCTAAACCGAATCAAAATTCTTAACATATGACTTCAAGGTTTTCATGTACCTACAGATCAAGCAATCAGTTAGTCAAAATTAGCATACAACACACAACAAGTAAATAACAAAAGGTAAAGAAAACTTCTAAGTACCTGTCAAATGGATACATCCATCTAAAATGTACGGGACCACCCAAACGCGCCTCCCTTGCCAGTTGGCTCCAAAGGTATTAGCTTCTCAGGGTCAAGAACTCGCTGACACAATCTGTTAAAGAAACTGCATAACCTTGTAACTGCAATCCTAGGACCTTTTGGGAGCAAGCCTCTCAACGCTACTGGTAGAAGATTCTGCAAAAGCACGTGATGATCATGGGACTTCAATCCACTAATTGTTGGTAGTTCAACTGTGACACAACTGGCAATTTTTTCAGAATATCCATCAGGTCCTCTGAATTGACTTAATCTCTTTCATAATCTCATTTTCTCATCTTTCTTCAGCCAATAAGCAGCATGAGGTGAGTACGTTCTCTTTCCTCTTACCTCAATATGTAAGTTCTTTCGAATGCACATATATTCCAAATCCTTTCTTGACTTCACACCATCTTTGGACTTAGCCCTTTGCATCATAATAGACTGGATCGCATCAGAGACATTCTTCTCCACGTGCATCACGTCAATGTTATGACGAACAAGCATATCCTAGAACATAAAACACATACTTGTTAGTTAGAATTGAAATGAATTGAAAGTATAATAGATTTTTAAAATGGACATTTACCTTCCAGTAAGGTAACTCGAAGAGTATGGACCGTTTCTTCCACCTCCAAAAATCATTGTCTTCTTTGTGTTTATTCTCTGAATTAACTTCACCTTCAGATTGAACTTTCCTTCTTCTTTTGCCATTCCTCTCTAACGGTTTCCCAAAATCATTTCTGAATTCTTTCAGTGCCTTGAAAATCTCTGATCCACTTTGAATTCTACTTACAGTGCCTTCCTCAACTGTGTTGTCAAACCATTTTCTTCTTCTTCTGTAAGGATGCCCAGGTCTCAGCCTCTTTCTGTTGCCCAAATACACATGCTTACGACTGAGCTTCAAACAACTAAAGGGTGTATCCTTCCCACAGACGGTACAGGCTTGTTTCCCTTTGACTTTACACCCAACCAATGTCCCTAAGCCAGGATAATTGGTGACAGTCCACAACAACATTGCTTTCAGTGTGAATTGTTCCTTCAAAAAAGAGTCGTAGACAACAATACCTTCAGTCCATATATCCTTCAAGGCATCTACTAAAGGTTCTAGATATACGTCGATGTTGTTGCTCGGTGCAGTTGGTCCAGGGATCAGCAAAGTAAGCATTATGTTGTCTGCCTTCATACACATGGTTGGATGCATGTTGTAGTTGACTAATAACACCGGCCATGTGTTGTACTTTTTGTTTTGGATGGAAAAGGATTCATCACATATGTACAAAGTCCAAGACGAAGGTTTCTTGGCTCATCAGAAAACTGTGGCCACTTAGCCTTCACAGTTGACTAAGTGATAGAGTCCACTGGGTGCCGCATTATACCGTATGAAGCAGAATTGTTGAAGTGCAAACATTAATCTTCAGCCATCCTTATCCTCCTGAATTTGTCTTTCACTGGAAAGTACCTTAGAACCTTAGCTGGAATCCCAGTCCTCTCCTCACCTGTGTGCTTATCCCTTTCCCATCTAGAAGCGCCACATCTTGGACAACTTACCATGTCCTCATATTCCTTCCAGTAAAGTATGCAATTGTTTGTGCAGGCATGAATCTGGTCATAACCAAAACCAAACACCTTCAAGAATTTCTTCATCTCATTTGTTGTTCTCGGAAGGACATTCTCTCTTAGCAGCATATCATGAACCACGGACATCAGTTGATCGAAGTAATTCTCAGACATTCCACTCAAGACTTTAATGCGGTAGAGCGCCATAATTACTGAAACCTTCGTGTAGTTGGGACAGCTGGAGTATAGTGGAGTGAGTTTCAGAATCTTCCAGCTTCTTCCTAAACTCAGATTCCTCCTTACTGTCAACATCTTCTGTCTGAACTTCATGGGGCTGTGAAGATTTACACTCAAATGATGTTCAGAACAAGTCATAAGCTTCACATGTCAGATATGGATCATCGGATGGCTTATCAATCTTTATATCCCCATGTTGAAAACAACTCTCCTTCCTCTTGTATTTCTGATCCATACCCTGAATAACTAAATGATCCAATACAGTATCTATCGGTTGATGGCACAAGTTGTGGCAATCAATGCAGGGACACAAAATATCACTAGGATGACCCAATCTCAGAGCTGATGCTTTCACAAACATAGCTGCCCCTTATTGGTACTCAAGGCTAGCCTTATAAGTGAAAAAACACTTCAAATCTCAGTTCTCAAACACATTTGTACTTAACAAACATATGAAAATAAAAACATAAACATACCTTGGAAGCCAAACCCAAGACTTATCCATTGTTACAACAAGACCAAAGCTCCAAAAAGAATTGTATGTGCAATACACCAATAATTTTCGTAGACCAGACAGTGAAATATGTAAATCACAAACCTCAAACTAGAAACTAAAACCACAATAAGAGAATAGTAACAAATGAATGAGAAGCTCACCAGCAAAATATGTGTGCTCCTTTGCTGAATCTGGATATGATAAGCTCTCTGCAAATAAAGAAGCATCGATTATAGTTATACCAAAAAAGTTTAACCTAAATCGATTGAAATTGGTTAATATAAACCCTAGATCGAAAAACCCAAAACGAAGTAAAACCTTTTAGCATATCTTAGAATACAAGAACCCTAAATCGATTCGAAATGGAATACGAATTAGTAGAACCCCAAATCGATTTAAAATTGAAAACAAAAATTGAAGCCTAAATCCACATATTGATTACAAAACAGCTAACCTACCAACGTCAACTTCCCTTTTCAGCTATGGGCAAGAATCCCTCGGCAATGAAAACGAGAATAGAGGTGGAGAGAGTTTTCGACAGTGTAAAAGAAGACATGCAAAGATGAGTTATGAGCTCTGTGTTGTTGTCTTAGAAGTTTTGTAAAAACCAATATTTATTCTTTTATTTTTCTCTCGAGGCGGGCTCGAAATTTTTTTATCCCGCTCAATAATTTGATATAGCGATCTTTAATTAGTTGTGTTACTAACATCATCCGCGAAAACACTTGGCCCAAAAATAATGCACGCGAACCCAATATTTTTTCTGCCCAAAATTTAGATAGCATTTTAAAAATAGAAAACGCTATAGAAAAATCAAGGTCATGTAAACCATAGCAGAAACAAAACAAAAAAACGCTATAGTCATATGCTATTAAAACTCAATATTCATGTAGTTATGACATGTGGCTCTCCCACTTTTGACCAACATAGTGGTGTACGACACCACCTACAATAAATGTTTTAATGGTGCCACCTTAATGCTCGAAAGATAACTTATCTCGAAACTGTAGTATGCCAACAACTCAATCCATCTGCGCTGCCTCAAATTCAAGTCTTACTAATTACGACTAGTATCTCTCGATGAATAAATGTAGCTCCCGACTTTCCTGTGTCGACTGTATGAATCTGATTAATCTATGGATCAAACACACTTTAAAATGTCTAACGCTCGACGAAAGACTCACGAAGATATACATAGTAACAATATAAAATAGGACGTAAACTGCCCCCACCTCCAACCAAAACCGATCCCAGACAAGTTTACTAACTACTAGTAGGTTCCACAAAAGACAACATACTCATAAACAAAAACGAGTACATCCAAAAGACGCGTACCGACTATCGGCCCAGCTCACTCGTAGTCTCATGTAGCAAATACCTGTGGAGCAATGGCTTGATGTCCCTGATAAAATGACCTTACTGACCAAAATTGTAGTAACCAAACTCGTAGTAGGAGTCAAGATATTGAGTACAAATGCTGGAGACGCCGATGTGGCTGATGCTGATGAAGATGCAATCTGTCTAATAACCGATGATTTGTAAGAATCTGAGCCCTTCCCCATATAAGTAACCTCTCCAAATTTCCATGGCGAAAAAACCGGTGCCAACTCAATACCATGAGTGGAGTAGTTGGCCTCGTGAAGTATGAACTCACATGATGAATATGCGATGACTCGCTCCTACTGCACAAAGATCATTTACCATTGCCCATTTCCATTAGGGTCGGTCACACACTTGATGAGTGATTTAAATTTATAGCATCCATTACCTAGAAAACGTTCATCACCACACCCAATTTCCAAATTGAGCCGAACGAATTACTATGTTTTTCCTTGAGAAGGGTTGACACTAACGCTTAGTCATATAAACACAGGGAACGGCCAATGTCATATTTGCTACCTCCAAACTTTTAGAAACAACACTCATCCTTAAAGTGGATCTATACATGAATGTGATGTTCCACTTTCAAATTGATTCTCTTTAAAAAAATATTCTTATCATGCCACAGTGGGTCTTCCACTTCCAAATGGATTCTCCTGAACAGTTTTCTATTACCGTGATTGTCGCACAAGCATACATTTTTACCTTATCTCGTGCTGAAAGAGGATGCATAGCCATATCCATTACGGATTCCTAACATGTGGGGAACGACCCCCTACACTTCCGGCGCGCTCACTTATTTCCAAATTGACTTCTAGCTGAAGATTTCCTACTTTTTCATTCCGCTCTAATTTTTTCCAGACACAATTCTTTTGGTTTCCATCCCCATTAAGCTTCTGTTTTCATACCATGTCATCAAACTGTGATGTTTCCGAACACCAACGTTTGGAGTTACATTCGCATTAACATGTCCCTCATTTGCTTGCTCATGCAGCTTCTTGCCAATTTTCCATACTGTTTCCTTAACACTCTCTCGTTGGGTTTCCATTCCCAATAACCTGTCTTCTCTACTTTCGCTTGAAAACACATATATCCAAATTGATAATAGGCAATTCTAAATTCCACAGCTCCAATTTCCAAACTCTTTGAAAAAACCACCCTGACCACTTGAAGAAATTGCCTTAGTTGTCTCAGAATCGCACAAATAACTCAATGATGAACCTAATAACTCCACAAAGACTCGCACAAATAACTCCAAACATACAACGAAGATCTCCAGACAAAGGTGGTCCTCAACAAACTTTTTTTTTAAATGATTTTCGGATACCGCAGTTATCACAAAAAAAAATAAACTGGCTAGACTTGTAGCTGAAGTTAACAGCTGACTATCATTCGACTAATATCAAGCAGAAGGGGTGCTATATTTTTTTTTTTTTTGAAAAATTCTCAATTCCCAGAAAACATTGAAAAACTTTGAAAACCGAATGCAATGCAAAATGTACTATCTACTACTTGCCTCACGGGTCAGGACCGGGACGGAAAACCTGCTCTGATACCAAAATGTAACACTCGTCTCCTCCACTCTCGAGTTAGCGTGTCACCAACCCTAACGTACGACTCAAGTATCTCCAATAAACTCCAATAACCAACATAACCGTATAATCCAAAAATGTCTCATAACGTAACTAAACATAACACAACATAAATAATAAAAATGCGGAAAACGCGATAAAAATCCCAAAGCACCCGATCCAGCTAAGCGTCCATCTACTTGTCAGGCTCAAGTGAAAGGGGGAAAGAAGGAGGAGTGAGCAACAGAGGAATCACTCAGTGAGTTATGAGATGCTAAAGCGCAAGTCCACAGACTTGGTCCTAACATTTCAAATATAACAGCCTAGTCTAAACATGAACAATCAATGGCCCTAGATTTTTGATGGAATCGGTGTCTCACCGCACCGCCCCTATGACGCTTTATCGATCTCAAAAGGACACATAACAGTAGATCGACTCATACCAGCCCATGCCCACACACATAATGCGGACCTAGTACCGAGCACAATCTCTTTACCCTGCACAATACACCACCTCATACCAATAAACCTCTACCATATATCTTATATATATATAAATATAACAAAAAAATTTAACAATTTAAACGGAAACGAAATCAATGGGTTGAATCATATATAATCATATCTCCGATTTAACAAATAATCTAGTTTGACTTAGCAAACAGACGAATATATAGTACTAAACAACTATATAAGAAGGTTTACAGAGTAAGTAAGGAAGTTGTGAAATAGACCTCACCTTAGCAAAGGGTAAAAGAGTAATTTGGATATTCCTAGTGCTCGAATGGATTCCAAATCTGGAATATGCATGAAAAAGTCAAATCAGAACGGTCTTCGAAGGACGAAAGATGGATAACTGTCAAACCGGTAAAAGTGAACTCGACACATAACCCGACCTGAATCGGCTCAACCAACTTAACCGAAATCAATTTGACTCAAATTGATTCAGTTGATTTAAATCAGCCTATACCGAATTAAACCAGAATTAAATTGATTTAAATCACTAACCGGATTAAACCGCATTAAATTTCTTAAACCAATAATTAAATAAAGAAATAAAAAAAAAGAATATATAATGAAAATGAAGTTACTTTTAACGCGGGATCCGCCGTGATGAGTCTGTGTACACGACCGGTAATCGAACGGAGGTGAGCGTTGGTGGTGATAAGTCTTTGACGGCACCGGCGGTTCAGCTGAGACGGTGGAGCAAGCGGTCGAGAGTGGTGGTGGAGATTCGGTCACTTAAAGGTGGAGAGAGATGGCTTGCACAACAAGTAAAGCTTCGAACGGCTCGGATCAAAACAGTGATGGCTAGTAACGACTCCGATGGTGAAGACACAGATCTCCGGTGACATGTGTCTGCTATGGAAGTCCGGCGAAGGTGGAATGGTGATTATGCGACGCCGGCCTCCTCCATGACGAGACACGATGTCACCCGATCTCTAATAAAACATGAATAGGAGGGAAGAAGAAGGAGAAAGGTAGAAGAGAATGACATGGGAAATATGAGACAAAGAAGATGAGAGGTGTGGCTGCAGCTGTAGAGCTACAGGTTTGGGGTTATATTGAAGACGTCGATATGTACGTGTATACACACGCTAAAAATAAAGAGAAGAAGAAGTTGGGCTCATTTTGGGCCAAGAGGAAAACAAAACAATTTAGGCTTTAGATTAGAGTTAGGGTCGTACACCTTCAACGACGGAAGAGGCTGTGAAAGGCGGGTTGCCATGGTGTTCAGAATAGGAGGAGGAGTGGACACTGCGGTGTTCAGTAGTGGAGTGGGCACTGCAGTGGTGGTGGAAGTTATTGTCGGAGGAGGAGACGCAGTCCCAAGCTCATGCGGTGGCGACGCCATGGAAGGGAGAGGGAGAGAATGAGTTGTCACCAGCGGAAGAAGGAAGGCATCCGTATCACCCAAGGAGAGAAAGCGACGGCGACATCCGACGGTGGTCGTCGTTAATGTAGATCTGAGATTTGGAGTTGGCTTCTCCTGATGCGGGCTTGGAAGAATAAAAGACTTTTTGTTCGTCTTATTTACTTACATGTTTGGCTGAGTTTCATTCTATGCCTATTTGGCTGTCTGAATTGCTGTAAAACTCTTTTGTTAATCAATTATTCATGAGTCGGAAAAAAAAAAAATTACTTACATGTTTATTGTATTTTTAAATAATGTTCAAAATACATTTCAACAGTCTAATTATATTTCAAAAGTAATCATCAAAACAATATATAAATCGTTTAAATAGAAAAGAGGTGGTTTTAGGAATGAATTTTAAGTGGTATTTTTTATTTTTTTTATAAGAATGTTAATATCATTAAAATGAAATGAAATGTTTAGGTGTTACAACTTGAATTCATAAATTGTTATGCATAAAAGATGAAGGGGGAACTGCTAAAAATACCCTCGAAATTGATTTTAAATAAAAGTGTACCCTCAAAATTGAATCATATGCAAAACTGTCCTTTTGTCTTAAGAAAATTACCGCGAAGCCCTTATGACCAAAAAAAAATAGAAACCGCAATTACCAATATAACCTTTGTCTGTGTCAGATTTCTATAAAGGTCTGATTAGTTAGACTCTAATATAAATCTAAATGACTTTATCAGACTTCTCCTAGAAGTTTGATACATAATAAATTAGTAAATTTAAATTTAAAAATTATAAAAAAAAATATTTTTCAAAAATTTTATATACAAAAATTAAATATAGACAATTTAGTAGTATATAAATTAAAATTTGGTAAAATTGAGTCAAACTTAACAATATGTAAAATAGAGTAAGTTCTAAACCTCAAAACATGCTTTGTAATGGAATATTTACATATAACTTACATATAACTTTAGGGTTAGATTCATAGTTTACCAAATTTATATTTTAAATTTTAAATTTGCACATATGTATTATAATGTGCATATATTTAACGAATTTGATGTTTCCTAGTTATTTTTCTTAAATATTTTCACTTATAAGTGATAAATATTAGATTTAGGGTTTCTCAGACTTCACGGCGAAGTTTGGATTTTGGGGTTTCTCAGACTTCTAAGAGAAGTTTGAGACGTATTTAAGTTGAAAATTGAAATAAAAAAGTTATAAAAAAAATAATTTGATATAAATTTTTGATACATAAATTAAGCAAAAGCATTTTTATGTATATAAATTAAAATTACATAAACTTTGATCAAATTTAAGCATAGAAGATATATTTGGTTGAAAACACCATGTAGTTTGATCTATGTTTCACATATGAAGTTGAATATCATGTTTTTGTATGTAGGGTTAGATTGAGAGTTTGTGAATTTTCATTCATATTGTTACATTTACATATAGATGTTGGTTTCTGACTATGTTAAACGAGTTTCATGTTTATTATAAGTTTTCTATATAATATAATGATACTTAAGTAGTAATTATTAGATTTAGGGTTTCTCAGACTTCCAGGTAAATCTGGTTCAAGTATTTAGATTTTTCATGAAGTCTTATTTCAGACTACATATGAAGTCCGAAATTAAAAAGTTTTTGAAAAATTTCAGACGACAACTTTTAAAAAAGGAAGGAAATTTCTGCATGAAAATTTCAGATTTACCCGCTCAATTCAGAAGTTCTTTCTCAGACTGCATATGAAGTCTGATACTGGATATTTTATAATTTTTAATTGTTAAAAATCTGGCGGCAAAATTTGTTGGAATTCATACCAGTTTATTAACAATTTTATAAATCAACCTATGAATTTACTAGCCAAGATCTCTTGTCAATACTAAAATAAATCTGAACTAAGGATTTGAATATACCTGGATATTCTGCAGCAGAATAATGAACAAAACGATTGAGGTTGTTTAGCACTCCAAGTGTTGTGCCTCTACCGGTATCCACACGTACACAAACTGGATCGAAACGGGATGCTAGTGCCGTCGAGATCAAATCTCAGAACTTTGACAAACTATTTGTCCTTTTAGTTCTAAGGTTTTAGAATAATCGTGTGGCTTCCTCAAAAGGAATTGTTCGGTCGTATTTTTTAATCGCATCAATATATCCTCCTTATATAATAATGTGATCGAAACCCTAACACATATGTGAGCCAAGCCCAATATAAGAATAACAATTATTCTCATCTTCATACGTGCATGTGTTATCTTATAACATATATTATATTATTTATTAACATCACATGTACACAAATAATATATATATTATTCTTAAAACCCAAAATAACATTGATCCAATTTGCTTAACTGTGTGACCATGTAGGTTCATATAATATTAGTAATGAATTCTCAATTCATAAATTATAAGCAGTTTCTAGCAAAACATTATAACCACCTAATATTATATGATCATCGAACCTCGACTAACTTGAGTAAGTACAAATTGATTTCAGGACATTCCCAACAATCTCCCACTTGTACTGGAATCATCTATTCCCAAAATCCTTTTGTCTCTATATCTCGATCTCAGCATAAGGCAAGAAACGGTGTCATCCTTATCAAGCTAGATCACGTTTATCGAACTCGGATTTTGCGGCTTCTAGCCTCTTTTCGGAGTCAGGGCCCATCATTGCTTCCTCAAAGGACGTAGGTTCATTACTCTCTATTATCAATAGGTCATGATGATCAGTCACCAAAAATCCATATCTAACAGGTTCGTGACGTGTCCTTTCGGACCTACGTACCTCAGGTTCCACAGGTGCAGATTCTACGACTCTTCGTAAATCTAATTGATCCTCTTCATGAGAAGCTCGAACAATCTCCTGTGTTTCTCGAACTTCTTCGAGATGTACTTTACTCCCACTGTTTTTCTTGGAGAAAAATTCTCTTTCTAGAAAAGCACCATTACGAGCAACAAACACTTTATTCTCAGTAGGGTTGTAAAAGTAATAACCTTTGGTTTCTTTGGGATAACCAACGAAGTAGCATTTATCATATTTAGGTCTGAGCTTATCGGTAAACATACGTTTAACATAAGCATCACAACCCCAAATTTTCAGAAAAGACAAGTTCGGAACTCTTCCAGTCCATATCTCATATGGTGTCTTCTCAACTGATTTTGATGGACATATGTTTAGCGTAAACAAAGGCGTTTCTAGGGCGTATCCCCAAAAGGATAATGGAAGATCTGCATGACTCATCATTGAACGAACCATATCCAATAAAGTTTGATTTCTCCTTTCGGAAACACCATTCAACTGTGGCGTTCCTGGAGAAGTGAGTTGTGAAACAATTCCACATTCTCTCAGATGATCATCGAAAGTTTGACTCAAATATTCACCACCTCGATCTGATCGAAGAGCTTTGATTGTCTTGCCAAGCTGGTTTTGTACTTCATTCTGAAATTCTTTGAACTTTTCAAAAGATTCAGAATTATGTTTCATTAGATAAACATAACCATATCTACTGAAGTCGTCAGTAAATGTGATGAAGTACTGGTAGTTTCCTCTAGCATTTATGCTCATCGGTCCGCACACATCTGCATGTATAAGTTCCAATAAGTCTTTAGCTCTTTCACTGTGTCCAGTAAACGGAGCCTTAGTCATTTTTTCCAACAAACAAGATTCACATTTTTCATATGATTCATAATCAAATGAGCTCAAAATTCCATCACAATGAAGCTTTTGAATGCGCTTCTCATTTATGTGGCCCAAACGAGAATGCCAAAGAAAAGTTTGATTCATGTCATTTGACTTGAATCTCTTGGTGCTAATGTTATAGATAGGCAAGCTTTGGTTTAGAACATAAAGTCCATTCTCTAATGGACCGCTACCATAAAATATATCATTGTGATCAAATGAACAACACTTGTTCTTAATTGAAAACTGTTGGGAATGTCCTGAAATCTATTTGTACTTACTCTGAGAGAAAGTCGTGTTGTCGAGATGAGACAATCATATGACACTAGGTACTCGTAATGCTTTGCTAGAAGCCACTTATGATCAATGAGTTTAGAACTCATTGCTAGTGTTATATGATCCTACAGGGTCACACACCTAAGCAAACTGGACATTGAATGTGAGGTTGATCATTAATGTAATGATCGGATGAATGCATATTTGATATGCATTCGATGTCATCTTTACTGGGCAGTGTCGATCGACGCACTATGTGTATCGGTCGACACGGATCGACTGTGTCGATCGACACAAAGAGTGTGTCGGTCGACATAACTCGCGGATTAGCAGATTAAATCGGTTTAATCATTAGTTAATCCCGTTGCGGTTTAAGTCGACATATATAAGATATATGGTCGACCTAAACTCGTTTTAACCTAATTGATAGCCACCAGAAACAGAAAAGAAACCTCTCTGGAGATCAGATCTCTGATAGGCACTAGCATCCCTGCTGTCCAGTTCTGTGTGCGTGTGGATACCAGTAGAGGCGCAGCACTTGAGGCGCTCTAGATCTCGATTACTTGCTAAGACTTCCGCTGCATTAATCACCAGGTAATCTTCAGATCTGATAGATTCAATTACATGAACCTGTAGATTCTAGGCTCGGAATTCAGACTAGGATTGCCTAATTAGATTAGGAATCTGCTAGAAATTCCTTCAGTGGTATTAGAGCTTTAGGGTTCCATTGAATCGGTGGCATGTTGATTAGATTAGTTGAATTTGGATCTCTGTATAGTTGATACAAGCATGCTAAAATTCGTTTTCATGAAAAATTCTAGTTTTAGGGTTTTTTGACTTGAAAAACGAATTGGGCTTATCGCACTGTGTCGATCGACACCAATCCGGTATCGGTCGACACAAAAAGGATAACCCGAATAAATTTCTTTTCGCCTAGTGTCGATCGACACAAGCGTTGTGTCGGTCGACACAGACCTCGCTAGAATGATGAATCGGTTCAATTGGATTGGACCGGTTATCGAGCTTGGTTAAATGGTTTGAATTGCGATTGTTCTGATTAGGTTGGTATCGACCGATGCTAGTGTAGCATCGATCGACACCGACCGGTATTCGAAACTGGATCAATTGGATTGATCGGTTATCGCGGATTGCTTTTGGTTATTCTGTATCGATCGACACTATAGTAGTGTCGGTCGACATCAGATTCGATGATTGGGTTTTGGAGCCTGCAATCACAGAACCAAAGCATGATAAATCAATTAATTATAAGAATTAAAACATAATAAAACTGAACGTTTTAATGATTCCGTTCCTCAACTAAAATATCAAGTGATACTTGATGTCTTTCCAATCTTGTCAACTGTCAAGACTCATTGAGTTGTGTGATAGACTTGCAGTGCAAGATGTCCGCATTTCATGAGTAAGACAGAGGTAATCATGTTGATGGACTTGCAGTGCAAGACATCGACAGTTACATGACTGAGGAGATTGGTTTACTTGACTGAGCCATCAAAATCGTTTTGGGCTCAGAGACATCAGGTGGATTTGACATAAGATGTCAGTCCACAACCAAGAGTTGTATTGGATATAACTAGCAAGGTTGTTGCTTACCTAAATAGCTAAAGTTGAGTGATAGCCAGTGGCTCACTTGAATTTAGTGAAATATGGGTCTTAGATCATTATATTCATCTGAGGAAACATTGTTTGAATATAATGCGAGTTTTCTTAATTGTTAAGACTTCTCATTTCTTGAACATCATAACTAAACCTCCCTTGTTTTTCAGCTATGTCTAGCACAAACCATCGTAACAATTTCTCCCTGCGATCCGTCCTTGAGAAGGACAAGTTAAATGGATCCAACTTTCTTGAATGGTATCGGAACTTGAGAATTGTTCTCAAACAGGAGAAAAAGGACTATGTCCTTGAGAAAGTTCTCCCCAAGAAGTACCAAGCCAATGCCTGGCAGTCAGATAAGGATGCTTGGGATAAGCATTCTAATGATGCGGTGGATGTGAGTTGTCTCATGTTGGCTACCATGAACTCGGAATTGCAGAAGCAATATGAGTACGTGGAGTCGCCAAAAGAGATGATCACTGGCCTGAAAAGTATGTTTCATGAGCAGGCACGAACTCAGAGATACCAGACGGTTAGGTCTCTGATTGAGTGCAAGCTACCAATGGGCGAATCAGTTAGTCCTCATGTCATTAAGATGATGGGTTATATTGATAACCTGGGGAAACTGGATTGTCCCATTAGCCAAGAGTTGGCTACTGACATCATTCTTCAGTCACTGCCGTCAAGCTATGATCAATTTATTATGAACTATAACATGAGCAACTTGACGAAGACGTTGACTGAATTGCATGGGGTGCTTAAGACTGCTGAACCTAACATCAAGAAGGACACCCCAAATGTCCTTATGGTACAAAAGGGTAATAAGTTTAAGAAACTTGGTAAGAACAAAGGTGATGGCAAGACGAGTTCGATTGTGAATCCAAGCGAGTCTGGCCATGTTCCCAAGGTTAAAACCAGTCCTTCTGAAGATGTTAAGTGCCGTTATTGTAATGGTTATGGGCATTTGAAAAGAAACTGCAATAAATTCTTGGAAGATTATGAGAAGTTGAAGAAGACGTACGAGACTTCTTCGTCAGGTATTATATTATAGAAGTAAATGTTACTTCTTATAATCCTACTTATTGGGTATTGGATACCAGCTGTGGTACTCATATTTTGTGAAAATGTGCAGGGCCTGAGCAAAAGTAGGACTATGGAGAAAGGACAAGTGGACCTATGAGTGTGAATGGAGCAAGAGTTGCTGCATTAACCGTAGGAGTATTTCATTTGTTTTTCCCTTTTATGGCATGTTTTGAACTTAAAACTGCTACTATGTATCTGCTATGAGCAGAAAGATTATTTATAATCCTTGTTTGGATATGAAAGGATATCAGTTTTCAAATTAAGAATAAGTGTTATTCATTTGATTACAGTGATATATTTTATAGTAGCAATCCATTAGAGAATGGATTTTTATGTTATAAACCAGAATGTGCCTAACTATAACATTAATATCAAACTTCTCTCTGGCATTGTCATTTTGGGCCACGTAAATGAGAAACAGATTCAGAAGCTCCATAGTGATGGGCTTTTGGGCTCATCTGATTATGAATCACAATGAGTAAAGTGAATCTTGTTTATTGGGTAAAATGACAAAGGCCCCTTTCGAAAAAAGGGTAGTGTCGATCGACACAAACGATGCATCGGTCGACACAGGTCGCGAACGGATAAAATGAAAGGGCCAGAGGCTTATTGGGTTTTATACATACGGATGTAAATGGCCCGATGAGCGCAAATGCTAGAGGAAATTTTCAGTACTTCATTACCTTTACTGATGTCTTCAGTAGGTACAGTTATATCTTATTAATAAGACATAAGTCAGAATCTTTTGAAAAGTTCAAAGAGGTCTAGAATGAAGTACATAATCAATTTGGCAAAAGAGTTGAAGCTCTACGATGAGATCATGGAGGTGAATACTTAAAGTCAAGAATGTAGTGATCATCTGAGAGATTGTGAAAGTGTTTCACAAGTCACTCCTCCTGAATCGGACTTTATTAGATATGGTTCGATCAATGATGAGTCACTTAGATCTTCCAATATCCTTCTAAGAATACACTCTAGAATTGTCTGAGTTTACATTAAATAGTGTTCCATTAAAATCAGTTACATAGATACCACATGAGATGTGAAATGTAAATGTTTCTGATTTATCCATCGTGGAGATTTGGAGTTGCGAGGCTTATGTAAAACGTTTAATCTCTGATAAGCTCACACCCAAATCCGGTAAGTACTGCTTCATTGGTTGTCCTGACGAAACCAAGGCGTGTTACTTTTACAACCAGTTCGAGAACAAATTGTTTGTTGCTCGGAACTATGTTCTCTTGAGAAAGACTTTCTTTCCAAGAAGAACAGTGGGAGTAAAGTACAACTCGAAGAAATTCGAGAATCACAGGAGACTGTTCAACCCGATGAGGAAGAGCAGCAGTTGGATCTACAAAGAGTTGTAGAACCTGCAACTGTGGTGCCTGAGGTTTGCAAGGATCTGATGAATGAATATTAGATATACATTCAAAAGCGAGTTTTAAAGATGTGATCGACGCAAAAGTTGCATCGATCGACACAGGTCGCGAACCAAAAATATTTTGGTTTATGATTTAATTAACTACGGTTTAAATCTTGGTTAATTAGATCGTGCTAAAAGTCTACATATGAGATATGTGCGTGACTTTTAACACAAGACTGAAGCTCGTAGATCCAATAGGATCCGTCACGAACCCGAGAAATGGGGATTTCTCGTAACCAATTGCCGTGATCTACTGATCATTGAAAGTGACGGGCCTGCGAAATTTGAAGTAGCAATGATGGGCCTTGACTCTGAAAGTGGCTGAAGGCCGCTAGATCCGGAATGGCGATGTCCAAAGCTGGATTGGTGGAAAAGGTTTCAAGTAAATTCATGGTATTAACTGTGAAGAAACCTAATCCCAGACACCATGCTTATGTCCATTCGGATTCTCCTAGCTACCGCCACTCATAATGGTTATGAGATCTGGCAGATGGATATGAAAACAGTTTTCCTTAATGGAATTCTAGAAAAAGAATGTGTACAATACATAATCTGAAGTTTTCATTGATCCTAATGAAGCTAGGAAGATATGCATGCTTCATCGATCCATTTATGGATAGAAGCAAGCATCTCAGAGTTGGAATCTTCGTTTTGATAAGTAATCAAAATGTTTGATTTTATCAGAAATGAAGAGGAACCGAATGTTTACAAGAAGACTAGTGGGAGCGCAGTTGCATTTCTAGTATCGTATGTTGATAACATACTACTTCTCGGAAATGAAGTTCCATTGTATAAGTCTGTTAAGACTCGATTCGAAAGTTGTTTTTCGATGAAAAATTATGGGAGAAACCATATACATTCTTGGAATAAGAATCTATAGAGATAGATTGGATAAGCTAATTGGATTGTGTCAAGATACTTATAGTGATAAGGCCTTGCACATGTCCAATATGCAGGATTCCAAGAAGGGCTTCGTGCAAATGACTCTTGGTATTACTCTTAGCAAGACGTAGTGTCTTTCGACACACGCTGAGCAAGAGCGAATAAGGGTCAGACTACTGCTAAAGGCATTAGATGTCTTAAGATGTGATCTTAATTTTAGTGGGAGTCATTGTTATTAATTTTAGTTATGATATGATGTTCGTATAAACATAATTTGATTATGTTATTGAAATCTGACATCTGTATTATTTAATAATGGTTATTAAATAATAGTCCCAAAGTAATTTATGACATTTTATAGGTCATCAAGTATGTGACTTGATCATGAAACCCTATAGATAATAAATGACATAAATTATGATTGGTCCCTGGTCAAGGTTGTTAAAATGGGACATTAACAACCGCGTGAGACTAGTATGTGAGGTGACTGATGACTAAGTTTCATGGAGTCATTAATAAGAGTATTAAAGTCAATCACATAGATATGTGTTGGAGAACACAGGATCGGACATGACCCACTGATGAGAACTCTACGGGATAGTTATATAAGTGTCATGAGAGTTTTCATTACGACTACAGAGTATAGTCCTTAGACCTGAGTTCATCATGTTTTCTTACATGTGAATTGGTCCGCTTTAACCTTGTCAAACGTCAGCCGTAACTGGTGACTATAAAGGCATTGATTGGGCGTATCATGAAGCGTGTGAAGAGACAGAGATGGAACAAGATGGGATTTGTCCCTCCTATATAACAGGAGATAAATATCTCAGGGCCCATCGAAGATTTGATACTGAGAAATGTGTGGCCACACTCAAACGAGGTGATTGTCAGTCGTTTGTCTTGTCAGTATAAATCGGAATTCGATGAACATGATCTTGGCTAAATAAGGGTGACACAGATCTTGCCTTATGCCAGATCGAGATATAGTGACGAAGGGATAAAAGGGAATAGACGATTCCAGTACAAGTGGGAGATTGTTGGGAATGTCCTGAAATCCATTTGTACTTACTCTGAGAGAAAGTCGTGTTGTCGAGATGAGACAATCATATGACACTAGGTACTCGTAATGTTTTGCTAGAAGCCACTTATGATCAATGAGTTTAGAACTCATTGCTAGTGTTATATGATCCTACAGGGTCACACACCTAAGCAAACTGGACATTGAATGTGAGGTTGATCATTAATGTAATGATCGGATGAATGCATATTTGATATGCATTCGATGTCATCTTTACTGGGCAGTGTCGATCGACGCACTATGTGTATCGGTCGACACGGATCGACTGTGTCGATCGACACAAAGAGTGTGTCGGTCGACACAACTCGCGGATTTGCAGATTAAATCGGTTTAATCATTAGTTAATCCCGTTGCGGTTTAAGTCGACATATATAAGATATATGGTCGACCTAAACTCGTTTTAACCTAATTGATAGCCACCAGAAACAGAAAAGAAACCTCTCTGGAGATCAGATCTCTGATAGGCACTAGCATCCCTGCTGTCCAGTTCTATGTGCGTGTGGATACCAGTAGAGGCGCAGCACTTGAGGCGCTCTAGATCTCGATTACTTGCTAAGACTTCCGCTGCATTAATCACCAGGTAATCTTCAGATCTGATAGATTCAATTACATGAACCCGTAGATTCTAGGCTCGGAATTCAGACTAGGATTGCCTAATTGGATTAGGAATCTGCTAGAAATTCCTTCAAAAACTGATATCCTTCCATATCCAAACAAGGAATAGAAATAATTTTTCTGCTTATAGCAGGTACATAGTAACAATTTTTAAGTTCTAAAATCATGCCAGAAGGTAAAGACAAATGAAATGTTCCTACGGCTAATGCAACAACTCTTGCTCCATTTCCAACGTATAGGTCCACTTGTTCTTTCTCTAAAGTTCTACTGTTGCTTAGGCCCTGCATATTTGTACAAATATGAGCGCCACAGCCGGTATCTGATACCCAAGAAGTAGAACCATAAGTAGTAACATTTACTTCTATAACATAAATACCTGAAGATGAAGTTTCAAAAGACTTTTTCTTCTTCTTTTTCAGATCTTCCAGGAATTTATTGCAGTTTCTTTTCCAATGCCCATAACCATTACAATAATGGCACTTATCATCTTTAGAAGGACCAGGTTTAAACTTAGGGACATTGTTAGACTCGCTTGGATTCACAATCGAGCTCGTCTTTCCATCTCCTTTGTTCTTACCAAGTTTCTTAAACTTTTTACCCTTTTTTACCATAAGAACATTTGGGGTGTCCTTCTTGATGTTAGGTTCAGCAGTTTTGAGCATCCCATGCAACTCAGTCAAAGTCTTTGTCAAGTTGTTCATGTTGTAGTTCATAACAAACTGATCATAGCTTGACGGCAATGACTGCAGGATGAGATCAGTGGCCAACTCTTGGCGGATAGGACAATCCAGTCTTGCCAGGTTATCAATATAACCCATCATCTTAATGACATGTGTACTAACTGGATCATCTTTCGGTAGCATCCATTCAATGAGAGTCTTAACCGTCTGGTATCTCTCAGTTCGTGCTTGCTCCTGAAACATCTTTCAGGCTAGTGATCATGTCTATTGGCGAATCCACGTTCTCATATTGCTTCTGCAAGTCTGAGTTCATGGTAGCCAACATAAGACAACATACATCGACCCTATCATTGACATGCTTCTCATAAGCATTTCTCTCTGCATGCTGAGCATTGGTTGTAGGTTTTTCAGGAAGAACCTTTTCAAGGACATAGTCCTTTTTCTCCTGTTTGAGAACAATTATCAAGTTTCGATACCATTCGAGGAAATTTGATCCATTGAGTTTATCCTTCTCAAGGACGGATCTCAATGAGAACGAGTTGTGAGGAGTTGACATTGCTGAATATAAGGAATAGCAAATGTTAATATGATGTTCGGGAATAAGAGTAATCTCAACAATTAAGAAAACTCACATTATATTCAAATAACAATTTCCTCAAATTGAATATAATGATCCAAGATCCGTATTTCACTAGAACCCGAGTGATCTTTGGCTCAACCCCAGAGTGTCTAGTTATTTAGGTAAACAACACCTTGTTAATTATATCAAATATAACTCTTGGTCGTTAGATGACATCTTATGTCTTATCCAACATATACCTCTAAGCCCAAAACCGTTTTGATAGCTTAGTCAAGTAAACCAATCTTGTTTCACACGGTAACCATTACCATCTACCTCACTTATGTAATTGCGGACACCTTGCTTTGGCAAGCCCATCACACAACGAAACAAGCCTTGATAGTTGATAAGATTGGAGAGGCATCAAATACTTGATATTGTTTGAGGAATTAATTTTAATCCAATTTTAATTTATATTTAAATTTTTATATACTATATATAATTAAATATAAATAATACATATCTTATATGTATTTAGTTGGATTACAAATAATTTAATCTTATTAAATTATTAATGATCTCAATTTAATTCATAAGCATTAATCACATTAATCTTTGAATCAAATAAAGAAACGTAAAACTTTTCAATCTCCAAAAGATTCTTGATAGAGTCAAATACACTATGTGATATGATCTGATCATAAATGTAATTTAATAGTCATATTAAATAATTATTCTCTACCATAACATGCTTAGACTTTCTAGACAAGTGAACATGCATAATATATCAAATATATTTAATATGCATAGAACATTGTGTACATGACAAGAGTTCTTATTTTATTATTATCATCAATCACGTACATCGAAACACTTTCCAGCCATGTAAATGAAAATCTAGATAACAACTAATAAAATTAAATCATAATTTAAGAATGTCAAAGTTGTCATGTCAAACGTGTCTTGTAAATCAAAATTCACAAACCTGGATATTTTAATCAAATCAAAATAATTTTGCAGAACACGTTTCACAAGAAAATCAGATTCAAAATCAGTATTAAACAAGCATGCTCTGATACCACTGTTGGAATTCATACCAGTTTATAAACAATTTTATAAATCAACCTATGAATTTACTAGCCAAGATCTCTTGTCAATACTGAAATAAATCTGAATCTAAGGATTTGAATATACCTGGATATTCTGCAGCGGAATAATGAACAAAACGATTGAGGTTGTTTAGCACTCCAACTGTTGTGCTTCTACCGGTATCCACACGTACACAAACTGGATTGAAATGGGATGCTAGTGCCGTCGAGATCAAATCTCAGAACTTTGACAAACTATTTGTCCTTTTAGTTCTAAGGTTTTAGAATAATCGTGTGGCTTCCTCAAAAGTAATTGTTCGGTTGTATTTTTAATCGCATCATTATATCCTCCTTATATAATAATGTGATCGAAACCCTAACACATATGTGGGCCAAGCCCAATATAAGAATAACAATTATTCTCATCTTCATACGTGCATGTGTTATCTTATAACATATATTATATTATTTATTAACATCACATGTACATAAATAATATATGTATTATTCTTAAAACCCAAAATAACATTGATCTAATTTGCTTAAGTGTGTGACCCTGTAGGTTCATATAATATTAGTAATGAATTCTTAATTCATAGATTATAAGCAGTTTCTAGCAAAACATTATAACCACCTAATATTATATGATCATCGAACCTCGACTAACTTGAGTAAGTACAAATTGATTTCAGGACATTCCCAACAAAGTTTCCCTCCAATTTCTCTCCATTTATCTAAACCTAATCTTGTACATACATATAACAGCAAAAAAAAAAAAAATCTTCACATTCTTCCTTCTCTTACAACCTCTCTTTCTCTCTCTTTTGTAAAACCTCTTTCAAATTTCTCACCCAAAAAGGTTCTCAAGCTCATTCTCTCATTTGCGTTCTTTATGTATGTGACTCATAGCTGATTCTCTTAGAGTTGCGAATTAGATGAGTAAATCCGTTCTGATTTAGTGTTTTCAAAAGTTTTTTAACTGAAATAATTGGGATTTTTGAGATAAACTTTTGATTATACAATTTGATTTGCTCAACAGGGATTTCGAGTTCTCATGACGAACAGAAATCGACCATGACCGATTATGGAGTCGACGTCGATGGTGAATCAGCTAATGTCGATCGACATCAGTTCAACGTCGGTCGACATCCAGGGCGTGAGGGACCAACTTCACCACCATCTTGTGGTACTGCTAAAGAAAAGACATGCAAGCCTCCTATACCTTTCCCTAAGGTGTTTGTGAAATCTCAACAAGATCTTTATGAAGCCAGACACCTGGAAGTGATGGATAAGAAGTTGAAAGAGAATCCACAAGCTGATTTTATGCCTTATCATCCATGTATACGGAGATACTTGGAGAAGATGATACCCATGGACGAGGATTTGAAAGAATGGGTAGTAGTGCTTCCTAAACGAGTCAGTGACGTGTTGCTCAATCAGGTTCCCAAGAAGCTACCAGATCCTGGTGTGTTTGTGCTGGATTGTTCTATCTTCGAGGATAGCTTAGGGTGTTCCTTATGTGATTTAGAAGCTGCTGGAAATCTCATTCCATACTCTGTGGCAGAGATTGGGGATGACATATTTTTCACCCACTAGGATCTCTTTAGTCCTAGCTGATCAGTCAAGAAAGATTCCAGAAGGAGTTCTTGAGGATGTCCCTGTCAGAGTTGGGAACTACTTAGTCCCAACTGACTTTGTGGTGCTGAAGTACGATAATGAGCCGAATGATCCTCTGATACTGGGAAGACCATTTTTAGCTACTGCTGGAGCAAGGATCGACGTGAGGCATAGTCTGATTGATCTCCACCTGGGAGATGAGCCTCTGCACTTCCAGATGGATAAGCTTCGAAGGTCTGTAATTGATCGCCAAGCCTTTAGCATTGAGATGGAGCAAAAAGCTCAGCTTAGAGAGGTTTCAATTTCTGATCCTGGAGAGACGAAGATGGTGGTTTCTCAAGATTCCGCTCTAACATCTTCAGAGCTTGCAACTGCTTCTAAGAAGAAAACTCCAAACGTCAGAGCTCCACCGAAGCAAAGGTATGCATCTTCACACCTCAGTTCTACTGACTTCATTGTTGTGAATGCAGGAGCACATCACATCCCTTCTTTCCTTGAACAATCTCACGCTGACACTGCTTATTCTCCACCTTGGATGAGGAGACTTTTTCAGAGGCACTCACAGCCTCTGACAAAATCACCGGGAGTCTAATCTCCCAACAGAGTCAAGCTAATGACTAAAAACAAGCGCTGAGTGGGAGGCAACCCACCGTAGGTTAGTTTTTGTTTATTTTGAGTCTTTGTCCTTGTGTCTTTTGATTTTTCTGGTTCTTGTGTGTCAGGGCCGTGTAGAACAAGTTTGCAGAACTCAGTGTCGGTCGACATTACCAAAGTGTCGGTCGACGCCAAACTCGAGAACACGGATGGAAATCGATCATGCTCGATTAGGAGCAAATCGATGTCGACTAAAGCTCAATGTCGCCCGACACTGTCTGAGCGTCGGTCGACATCGACTGCGACCACATATAAGATTTCTGTTTTCTCAAGTTCTCGGTCACTTGTGCCTTGTTCTTCCGAACCCAAGCCGCGATTGCACTGGGATAGTGCAGTCTAGGTGTGGGAGAGGTGGTTACTGACATTGTGTTTTGTTTTCTTAGAGTCAGTCCCTTGTTTTCACTTGTTTTCAAATTGTTTTATGAGTCAAAATGTGTATGAAACTATGATTTTTCGAGGAAATTTTTCGCTGGAACAGAAACTAAGTGACCATTGGACAGACTTGCAGTAGTTCTATGACTATTAGAAAACCCCAAACGGATCAACTTACCAAGGACACCCATATCTAACCAGGTATTCAGAGGATCCATCACTAACTTCACCTCTAAACCTGACTTTATTTTTTTACTTAGGGGCTTGAGATTTCTGGATCGGATTCCTCTGATGTACTTGACACAGCCTGTGATCCTGTTTGAGTATGGTTCCTGATTCCCCCCCCCCCCCCTTGAAAGTAAAAAAAAAAGATATTAAAACCGAGGATAAGCTAGTAGCTTTGAAGTGGTCATGGGAGTGGTAGAGACCCCTATTACCTCTTGTGTATCCATGGAAAGATCCAAAGTTAAACCCCAAGTGAAAAGGGAAGAGCCCTGATAGAAAAAATAAAATGATATCCAGTGGGGAAAAATCAGTGCTAAGGGAGAAAGGGAAAAGGAAGGAACCAGAAACCGACAGTTTGGTGGTCAGTACTGACTGAGTTGAGTCCATGTGACCTCTGATCGATACTCCCTCTGTAAGACTGCACCTAATTGTATTCAGAGGTTAGTGTGGTGAACTTGAATATCCTAATCTGATTGTGGAGTTTACTTGGGACAGTTGCTAAGTGGGGGAAGTATATTGTGGTCTTGATCTCTGCAGGAAAGATTTCAGTGGCTTACTAAGTGAATGTGAATGCGAAGGTTCCTAGGACGAAATGAGTTTCTGAGTTTTCAAACCTGTTTCTTATGCTTTAGTTCTTTTACTTGCTTGAGGGCAAGCAAGAGCTAAGTGTGGGGGAGTTGATATATCAGGGTTTTTCTAGGTTTTCAACCATGATATAGTTGTGTATATTGAGTCTTTAACCTGGTTTTTCGAGTCTATTGGGTCTTCTATAGATAGGCTTGCGTTTGGAGCAAAGAGTGGGATTATAGGACATTTCTGGTGATTGGTGCAACGAGCTGAAGTTGGTGTCTCGACCACGATTGGATGTCGACCGACACTTACCTTGGTGTCGGTCGACACTGACCTTGGTGTCAGTCGACATTGAGGGCGACAGAAGTTATACGCCGAGTTGAAGACAAGTTTTGAATAATTGCAAAAAGAAGTTTTCCCTAATTCTAATCTAGCCCCAAAACGTGTTTAGCAGTTTTAATTAGGTTTTCAGACTCGTTATCATCGGATCTTGTTCTTACTTTTGTTCTTGCTTGGAGATTGAGAGATTTGTGCCAAGGGGCTGTTCTTGCTACTTGTAACCTTTGAGAGAAGGATTTCGAACCCCTTTACTTATCTATTCAGTCTTTTGGTTTTCTATTCAATGATGTGTTGTTATTCTGATAATATGTCTGAGTAGTAACCTAGTTAGATTAAGGAATTCTCATAGGGTTTTATGCATGTTTAGAATACTGACTGATTAGGATTCTAAATCTATTCGTTCATCGCCTAAGTTGCACCTAATACTGAATTCTGGATTGATCACTTAGAATTTAGATCTGAGATAATTAGCTTAGCATGAGAGTGTGAGTTATAATCTGAATAAACTTAGTGTGAGCAATTTGACTAGATACAAAGAGATTTGGTTTAGGAGAATTGTGAACCAAAGAACCTGTTCTTAATGCTTGTTTAGAACTCTAGGATCACAAATAGATTTTGATCGCTAGGTTGCTAGATATAGAAACAATCTCAGCGAAAGTTGGATTGTTTAGCATTGTGTTTCTAGTTCTTGAACTCGAGCTTAACCTGAATCCAGTTATTTAAGTGTCTAGCAATGTATGATTCCCGAGAACTTCCTAAGTCTGGCGACTTTCTCATATTGAAAACACCCCTTTGTTTGCTTAACTTGAGAACTTATAGTCTATCGTGTGAAACGTGAGTTCTTGTGGATACGATACCCCTGAATACTACAATAGCATAATTGTGCACTTGCAGTAGAATAGGGATTAAATCTTGCTCTATCAATTTCCTTACCTTCTACGCATCATAAGGCCGCTCCGGTGGCATTGTATCGAAAAAGGTCTCCTTCTATCATAATGTATCGGGCTGCCTTGGCTCTGAGTCTGCGAGCCTCCCATTTATCTTTGGGTAGTTTCCCATCCGATATGTAAGATTTTATCTCCGAGCTCCAGGGATTCCCGGCGTTATGTTGTAATTCTCTGGTTCTGCCGTTAGGTTGCGTCGTTTACTTCTCCGCCGATGATGTTACAGATGTCGGGAGGGTTTATGCTTGGCCTCTCTATGAGCTCCACCGGGATCGTTCTTTTCAGGTGTGCATCTGAGCTTGATGCTAAGGCTGCGAGGGCATCTGCTGATGTGTTCTCTTTCCTTGGGATTCTTGTTAAATAAAAGAAATCAAGGTTAGTAGTCAATTGTTTGGTTACACCGAGGTAAGGGTCCATCCTTTCGTTTTTGGCTTCATATTCACCGTTGAATTGGTTCACAACCAGCTGCGAGTCACAGTAGGCTTGGATGCGTTTGGCACCTATGGCTCTGGCCAATCATAGTCCGGCTATCAGGGCTTCGTACTCGGCTTCGTTGTTAGAGGCTGTAAATCCTAGCTTGGATGACTGCTCGAGCGCTTCTCGCGTTGGCGATTCGAGCCGGATTCCGATTCCTGAGCCGGCCTTTGATGACGATCCGTCCACGTGGAGGCTCCAATTTCTTTCTTCCGGTTAATCATCTTGTGTCAACTCGGGTGGGAGTTCGACAATGAAGTCTGCTAGGACCTGGGATTTTACACGAATCCGTCCTTTGAATTCAATGTCGTACTCGCTCAATTCGATGGCCCATTTAGCTAGCTTACCGGATTGGGTTGGGCTTTGTAAGATTGACCTCAGGGGCATGGTGGTGAGAACGATGATCGGGTGTGACTGAAAGTAGGGCCTGAACTTTCTTGCCGACGTGACGACCGCTAGTGCCAGCTTTTCGATCGTAGGGTATCGGGTTTCTGCCCCATCCAACGTCTTGCTGATGTAGAAGACCGGCTTTTGCTCACTGCGATCCTCTTTTACTAGCACTTCTGACGAGGACATCAGCTTGACCGACACTGAGCTGGACGAGCAAGACGGACCAGGCTCGACCAAGAGGCTAGCAGACCTGTTTCCAACCATGCGAGACGTACCGAGGACACGTTCGGGACAACGACAGATACAGACTGAATTCAACGATGCCATGGAGCAGCTGATCTCGAGGACAAGCCTAGAAGACATCACGACCCAGCTAGGCCAGCTCGATCAAAGACAACTTATCCTAAACAAGTTGGCCCATAGGATGATCCATACTGAAGCTGGCGGCCCATTTGATCAGACCACGCCCTGGCCCATACTCTGGACGAACAGACCGACCATGATCTTCTGCATCGAGTCAGACGATCCCTTGCCCGGTCTGCCTCTGGGATAAAGATCATACTCTTTTTCCCTTGTGAAGTTTTGTCCCAAATTGGTTTTCTTCACAAGGTTTTTAACGAGGTGATCCGAAGCCCGTTCATTAGAGAGACAGGCCGGCCCTTCTTCTATTTCAACCAAGGAGTTTCCTTTTCCGTTCTGAGTTTATTTCTTTTGTCTTTTTATGATATTTTCGTGGCCCAAGTTGCTGGCCCATTTGTTTCAGTTGTAAGTTGTTTAAAACACTCCTTTCTTTGGTTTAATGAGAATCACACAAGATTAAACTAAGAAAACCCTAAGCATAGGTGATTTCCTTCTCTCCTCAGCGTGGCTGCCCCTTTGGAGGATCGACATCTCTTGGTTTTGCTTGCTGCTCAGATTGCTTTTAGTGTTCTTACTGCTCTCTAGTTCCTAGACCATCACCGAATATCCACTGATCAAGCTGAGAGTGCCTTCAGCCAGCAGCTTCGTCCCATACGTCCATCTCTCTCTCGGCCATCAATCACCACGCCTCCCCATCTCACATCATCTGGTATCAGAGCTTTAAAGCTCCTGACCAGTCTGGTTATTTCTATCCTTTGCTTAGTTCCAGTCTTGTTTGCTTGTTGTTCTTCTTTAAAAACCAAAAATCAAAAAAAAAAGTTAGGTTGCTTGTGTTTTGTTCTCAACCGACCAAGTGAACTGAATTTGAATTGCTTGTGGTTGCTATTTGATTACTGTTGAGTTGTTCTTGCTTCTGTTGTGTTGCTTTATAAACTGAAAATCAAAAAAAAGTTGTAGAATCGATTTTAGGTTAAGGTAAGAAACCGGCCGCTAGGGTTTATCTCTCTAGCGATTAACTTAGGGCTGATCTCCTTTGTTCCGACTTCTTGTTCTCTGTTCCCTATAGTTTATGTTGCTATTTGTTACTTTGGCTCTATTGCATTGCGTTCTTTTAGCAAGAGGAAGAAGAATAGGAGCCGGTTGCTAGGTTGTTACCGGTTTGAGCCGGCCGCGTTTAGTTTCTTAGGGCTTTCCCTTTTGCGAATTGAATTGCGGTTTTGTTGCTTGGTTACTGACCTGAATTAAGTGAATTTTCCTGTCTTGGTTTAGTGTTTACTCTCGGTTTATTAGATATAAAAAAATGATTTCGACTTTGCCTTATTTCCTTTTTCCGAGTTGTTTGCATTTGTTTCCTTTTCTTTAGTTCTTTCCATTTCTCTTCTGTGGTGCGTTTGATTTGTTTGTTGAGTGTGCAGGTATAATGGCCGATGAGCAAGCCCATCAAGGCGGCCCAACTGACCTCACTCAGATCCTTGCTGCTATCCAGACGATTGGAGCCCGACTGGACCGTTGGGAGCGTCCCGGCGAGCATCAACCTCGGCCGGAAGATCAGCAGCCTCGGCCTGGTGCTTTCCAGCCTCGGCCAGGAGAGCGTCCGCACGGACCATAGGCCCCACATCCTCGGAATGACCAGCAACGTCGACCAGGCCAGCACCATGGGCGAGTTGAGCGGCCCGGACGTTTCCAAGATGTCCGACTGGACGACACCGACGAAGAGACGGATGAGCTTGATTACGAACGCCACTGGCCTCGACCACCATACCAGCGTGACCCTATCCACCGAGGACGCATACGAGAACAGGAGGTACAAAGTCCATATCCTAATGATATCAAGCTAAAGCCTCCTACTTTTGCAGGAAAAGTGGACCAGGAGGCGTATCTAGACTGGGAGCGGAGGATGGAGCATATTTTAGACCACTACGGATATCCCGAAGGCAGGAAGATATCCCTAGCAGTGGCCCATTTCACAGGACATGCCCTGTCATGGTGGGACCGGGACGCTGCAGAGCGAAGGCGCCATCGGTACGAGCCGATTGCTACTTGGACTGACATGAAGTTCCAGCTAAGACGCTGGTATGTTCCTACTCATTTCCACAGAGATTTGCAGAAACATTTTCGTAAGTTGATGCAGGGAACTAAGACGGTCGAAGAGTATTTCGAAGAGTTCGAGCAATTGCGGAATAGACTTGAGCTGGACGATTCAGAAGAGACTCTGATGGCCCAGTTCGTGGATGGACTGAATGAGAGGATTGCTCGAAAGGTAGAAATTTAACCTTATCACGACATGCCCGAATTGTTGCATTTGTGTATACAGGTTGAGCATCACAACAAGCGGAAGGCCACGACCACAACCCGGCCTAGGACCAACACGCCTTGGACCGCACCGACTCCACGACCCATTGATAAAAGTAAGACTGTTGAGGTTGAGTCTCGGTTCAAGAAGCCGATCGTTGAGACATCTAAGCCCAACCGACCAGATCCAGGTAAGTTCCCTAGTATGTCCCGTTCTAGAGATATAACATGTTTTAAGTGTCAGGGTAAAGGACATATGGCTCGAGACTGTCCGAACCAGAGGATCATGATCTTGAACGAAGCATGTGAGTACGAGTCTCAGGACAGGAGGATGAAGACATGGAGGAACATGACACAAGGATGCCTATAGAGTATCCCGATTCTGGAGAGCTATTGGTGATCAGGAGAGCTCTCAGTGCGCTTGTTGATCCCGAGACGGTTCAACGCGAGAACATCTTCCACACTCGCTGTACTGTGAACAGCAAGGTATGTAGTCTTATTATTGATGGTGGATCTTGTACTAACGTTGTAATACCCTGACTACTGAGGTAAAATGGCCGGTACGACTAGAAATCGAGATAAAGACCTTACCACGATGGATAAATCATCAATAATTGGTACATTCCATATTTTGGCCGATTTTGGCGGATAATGGTCGAGATAATTTTGGAAACGGTCGGAGAATTTTCCGTTGGGACAAGGATAGTCGAGATTGGTCCGGAACGAACCGTACGGACGCCATCGGGCCATCGGAAATGATCCTATACGTTCAGGAGTGCTGCTTATCCAACAAGCACGAGCTGCCATTAAACACGAGGTGTAACCATGCATGACAAGGCGCCGGTGTGTCGCGATCAGAAGCTTCCATGAATCACCTTGCATGTTAGCCGCTGTGTGTCATCGCCGGAGGCCGCCATGGGTAAGCACGCATGAAGAGGGGCTGGTGTCACGTCCAGGGAGAGCCTTGTGCCTTCATGCATGGCACAACGTGGTGTCACAAAGAGGAAGCTGCTTGGTGTCGCCACCAAGCGCTTGGGTATTGCGACGCATGGCTGCCGCGGCCACGGCGAATGGGACGACGGCTTGTGGCGGCCACCAGCTGCTTAAGTTTTAGTATAAATAAGAGCTCACCCCTTTGCTCAGAACACACATCAAAAACCGAAAATAGAGAAAGAAGGAGAGAAAAACCGGTCTAGAGAGAGAAACTGGTCGGGAGTAGAAACCGAACCTCGGGACGGGCGTGAAGCGATATCGAGAGTTGGGAAGTAGCGGGAAGCAAGCTAAGGACGTTCTGACCATAGGAGAGTCTAAGCGTAGCATTATAGAGCCACCTTTAAACCGCAAACCAAGTTCCGACCACGTCAAAACCTTGTGAGTCCCGGTTGTGTTTTATTAACTCTTTTGTTGCAGGTGTTGGGATAGTGTCCTGAAATCACACTTGTACTCACTCTTGTGATAGTTGTGTGTCGAGATCAGACATTCGTATAATACTGGGCGGTTGCAATGTTTTGCTAGAAGCCTCTTGCAATCTGTAAGTTGTATACTTACTGCCAGTATTATATGATCCTATAGGGTCACACACCTAAGCAAACTGGAAGCCACGACATGGGAATGATCATTGTGGTAATGATCATATTAATGTGTATTGAATACACATTATAATCGATATAATGGTGTTGTGTCGATCGACACAGCTTGTGTGTCGGTCGACACAGTTCGGAATTTCCGAAACAGCTTTTCGGGTTGGGACTTAATTAAGTCTGGCCCGTTAAGCATGTTTAGGTCGAATAAAACTCGAGAGTTTCGACCTAAACAGGGAAGCCGTCCACTTTTCTTGAGAGAAACAGTAGACACACCAGAGAGATTCGATTCCCGTTGATCCGGCACTAGCATCCCGTTTCCAGCGAGCATGCGTGTGTATCTGGTAGAGGAAAGGCATCTGCGTTGCTCCACTGATCTCGTTCACCATTCTCATTCCGCTGCCAGTTCAAAGGTAAGAACGAGGTTGGTTTTAATTCAATATATCAAACCCTAGATCCTAGGAGATCCAACAGTGGTATCAGAGCATTGTTAGGGTTTAGCTATTGAATCTGGTGCAATTAATTCGAAACTTGTGGTTGTTGAATTGTTAAAATTGCCTGCTAAATCGTTTTTCCTGTGTAAATCTCGTATTGAATGCATGTTGAAAAATCGATGAACTGTTGAAATCGCACTGTGTCGATCGACACAAAGCGTGTGTCGGTCGACACGCCGCGAAATAACACGTAAAATTTTAGGGTTTGTCGCAGGGTGTCGATCGACACAAAGCGTGTGTCGGTCGACACAGAGCGAAAACTCGCAATAAAATTTTAGGGTTTGTCGCAAAGTATCAATCGACACAAAGCGTGTGTCGGTCGACACAAAGCGAAAATCCGCAAATAATTTTAGGGTTTCGATCTGAGATCGAGTACCCGTATTCCTGCTGTGTCGATCGATACACTGGGTGTGTCGGTCGACACAGGCAAAGCAATTAGATAGATCGGTTCAATTGGATTGAACCGGTTATCTCGCTCGGTTAATTTTAATTAACCAATTGGTTCTGGTTTGGTAATGTCGATCGACACACAGTGTGTGACGATCGACATGGACCATTAAACCGAACCGGTTAAATTGGATTGAATCGGTTAAGTAAATTCGATCCGGTTTGACCGGTTATCGAAGACCGGTTTAAGTATGGTTGCGTCGACCGATGCCAATGGTTGGCGTCGATCGACACAACATTCGCAGATATACTGGTTGGACCACAAATTTGCATATACCAGAACAGTTTAATCCTAAAAGTTCTAAATGAACCTAAAACTAATAAAAATGAATGTTTTAAATAAACTAATAAATTCTTGGATGTATATTGGATATGCATCAAGATAAAACGGTTCTTTTCCTCAACTAAATATCAAGTGATCTTGATGTCTTGCCCGATCTTGTCTACTGTCAAGACTCGTGTCGTTTGTTGGATATTCTTGGAGTCCTTGATATCCACTGCAACATGAGTAAGGCAGGTGGTCATTGACAGACTTGCAGTGCAATTGTCAGTGATCGCTAGACAGAAAAAGATTGGTTTTACTTGACTGGGCTAACGGAAGTTCTGGGCCCAGAGACATCAGAGTGGATTGGACATAGTTTGTCTTATCCACGACCAAGAGTTGTACTGAGTACAACTAGCAATGATTTGCTTACCTAGATAACTAAAGTTTGAGTAACGGCGAGTCGCCCACTCGAATTTTAGTAATCTGAGGATCTTGGCTCATTGTATTCATCTGAGGAAACATAGTTTTGAATACAATGCGAGTTCTCTTATTAGATAAGAATTCTCATTTCTTGAGCATTATAACTAAAATCTACCTCTTTTGAATTACAGCTACGTCTGTCTCAACTCACATCAACACTTTCTCACTAAGATCCGTCCTTGAGAAGGACAAGTTAAATGGATCTAATTTCTTGGAATGGTATCGGAACCTGAGAATAGTTCTCAGGCAGGAGAACAAGGAATATGTCCTTGAAAGAGTTCTCACCGAGAGGCCACGTTCCAATGCCCCGCAGACAGAAAAGAATGCTTGGGATAAGCATTCAGATGATGTTTAAGATGTTAATTGTCTAATGCTGGTGACTATGAACTCTGAGCTGCAGAAGCAATATGAGAACGTGATGTCACCCATTGAGATGATTAACAGCCTGAAAGCTTTGTTTCAGGAGCAAGCTCGCACAGAGAGATACCAGACGGTTAAATCTCTCATGGATTGCAAGCTGGCTAAGGACAGTCCAGTAAGTCATCATGTCCTTAAAATAATGGGTTACATTGATAACCTAGGGAAACTGGACTGTGCCATTATCCAGGAGCTAGCCACTGACATGATTCTGCAGTCTTTGCCGTCGTGTTTTGATCAGTTCATCATGAACTACAACATGCAAAACATGACTAAGACATTGACTGAGTTGCACGGTATGCTGAAGACGGCAGAACCGAACCTCAAGAAGGCTACTCCCAGTGTCCTGATGGTACAAGGGGGTAAAAGGTTTAAGTAACCGAAGAAGGGTAAGGGTAAGGCCCAGGTTGTCCAGGCTGGAAGTCAGGACAAGCCCAAGCCGAATCCCAAATCCGGGCCTTCTCCTGAGGATAAGTGCGACTACTGCAAGTAGTTGGGGCATTGGAAGAAAGACTGCAAGAAGTTCATGGAAGATTACAAGAAGCTGAAGAAGACGTATGATGCGTCTGACTCAGGTATTTATGTTATCGAACTTAATGTTATGTCTTCTAGTCCTACTTCGTCGGTATTGGATACCGGCTGCGGTGCTCATATTTGTACAAATGTGCAGGCACTAAGAAACAGTAGGACGCTGAAGAAAGGACAAGTGGAGCTACGGGTCGGGAATGGAGCTAAGGTTGCTGCATTGGCCGTAGGCACCTACGAGTTGTCCTTACCGTCGGGCATGGTTTTAAAAATAATTGCTACTTTGTACCTGCGATAAGCAGAAACATAATTTCAGTTTCCGTTTTGGATTTGGAAGGTTTTGATTTTGCTGTTAAGAATAAAGTTTGTTCTTTTAATCGTGATGGTACGTTTTATGGTAGCGCCCCATTAGATAATGGGTTATATGTTTTAAACCAAGAAATGCATGTCTTTAACATAAATACAAAGCGGTTTAAGTCCAATGACGAAAACCCGACTTTCTTATGGCATTGTCGTTTGGGCCACATAAATGAGAAACGCATCCAAAGGCTCCATAGAAATGGGCTTCTGGGCTCATTTGATTTTGAATCATGTGAGAAATGCGAATCTTGTTTGATAGGCAAAATGGCTAGAGCCCCTTTCAACAAACCAAATGAAAGGGCCAGTGACTTATTGGGCCTTGTTCATACTGATGCATGTGGGCCGATGAGTACTGTTGCCAGAGGAAATTACAAGTACTTCATTACCTTCACTGATGATTTCAGTAGGTATGGCTATGTCTATTTGATAAGACACAAGTCGGAATCCTTTGATAGATTCAAGGAATTCAAGAATGAAGTACATAATCAACTTGGCAAAAGTATCAAAGTTCTGCGATCGGATCGCGGAGGAGAATACTTGAGTCAAGAATTCAGCGACTATCTTAGCGAGTGTGGAATTATTTCACAACTCACTCCTCCTGGTACACCCCAATGGAATGGAGTGTCAGAGAGGAGGAATCGAACCTTATTGGATATGGTTCGGTCTATGATGAGTCATTTAAATCTTCCATTATCCTTTTGGGGATACGCTCTAGAAACGTCTGCGTTTACACTAAATAGGGTACCATCTAAATCAGTGGAAAGGACACCACATGAACTGTGGACTGGGAATGTTCCTAGTCTGTCTTTCCTGAGGATTTGGGGATGTGAAGCTTATGTCAAACGTTTAATCTCTGACAAGCTTGCACCCAAATCAGATAAATGCAACTTCGTTGTTTATCCTAGGGAAACCAAGGCATACTACTTTTACAACCAATCTGAGAACAAAGTATTTGTTGCTCGTGACTGTTCTTTTCCTGAGAGGGAGTTTCTCTCTAAGAAAAACAGTGGGAGTAAAGTACATCTTGAAGAAATTCGAGATGCACAGGAGATTTCTCAACCTGCTGAGGAAGAGCAGCAGTTGGATCCACAAAGTTCTGTGGAACCGGCGCATGTGGAGCCTGAAGTTCGCAGATCCGGAAGGATCCGTCACGAACCTGAGAGATACTATGGATTTCTCGTGAGCAATTCAAATGATCTGATGATCATTGATAGTGACGAACCAGCGATCTTCACGGAAGCAATGATGGACCCGGACTCCGAAAAGTGGCTTGGAGCCTCTAAATCCGAAATGGGATCCATGTCAGAAAACCAAGTTTGGACCTTGGTCGATTTACCTAATGGTGCAAAAGCCATTGAGTGTAAATGGATCTTCAAGAAGAAGATTGACGTGGATGGCAATGTACAAATTTACAAAGCGAGGTTGGTGGCTAAAGGTTTCAAGCAAATTCATGGCATTGACTATGATGAAACCTACTCCCCAGTCGCTATGCTTAAATCCATTCGGATACTTCTAGCAATTGCCGCTCATTATGACTATGAGATTTGGCAAATGGATGTCAAAACCGCATTCCTGAATGGTATTCTGGAAGAGGATGTGTATATGACACAGCCTGAAGGTTTTGTCGATCCTAAGAACGCTGGGAAGGTATGCAAGCTTCATAAATCCATTTATGGATTGAAGCAAGCATCACGGAGTTGGAATCTTCGTTTTGATGAAGCAGTAAAACAATTTGGTTTCATCAAGAACGAAGAGGAACCATGTGTTTACAAGAAGACTAGTGGGAACAAAATTGCGTTTCTTGTACTGTATGTCGATGACATACTCCTCCTCGGTAATGACGTTCCGTTGCTTCAGTCTATCAAGACTTGGCTCGGAAGTTGTTTTTCCATGAAAGACATGGGAGAAGCCGCATACATTCTTGGAATCAGAATCTACAGAGATAGAGTAAACAGGCTGATTGGATTGTGCCAGGACACTTATATTGATAAGGTGCTGCACAGATTCAGGATGCATGATTCCAAGAAGGGCTTCATACCGATGTCTCATGGCACTAGTCTCAGCAAGAAGCAGTGTCCAGCGACACATGCTGAGCGAGAACGCATGAATAGGATTCCTTATGCTTCTGCAATAGGATCTATTATGTATGCCATGCTCTGCACTCGTCCAGATGTAGCTTACGCGTTAAGCATGACGAGTAGATACCAATCTGATCCAGGTGAGTTCACTGGACAACTGTCAAGAATATTCTCAAGTATTTGAGACATACTAAGGATAAATTCCTTGTGTATGGAGGAAGTGAAGAACTTGTGGTGAATGGATTCACCGATGCGAGTTTTCAGACGAACAGAGACAATTTTCGATCACAATATGGATATGTCTTCTGTCTAAATGGCGGTGCAGTGAGCTGGAAGAGCTCTAAGCAGAATACCGTAGCTGATTCCACAACGGAAGCTGAATATGTTGCTGCTTCAGAAGCGGCAAAGGAAGCTGTTTGGATCAAGAAGTTCATGACTGAACTTGGTGTGGTTCTTAGTATCTTGGAGCCAGTGGCTTTGTTTTGTGATAACAAAGGAGCCATTGCTCAGGCGAAAGAACCCAGGTCACACCAGAAGTCCAAACACGTTGAGAGGAGATATCACCTGATTCGTGATATCGTCAATAGAGGTGATGTGAAGATCAGCCGAGTTCCGACAGATGAGAATGTCGCTGATCCTCTGACCAAGTCACTCCCAAGGCCTAAGCATGAGAGTCATACGACTGTTGTAGGCATTAGAGATCTTAAGATGTAATCTTGATTCTAGTGGGAGTTTTAGTTTTGTTTTAGTTATAATAAGATGCTCTTGTAAACATTCTTTGGAAGTGTTTTAATGAAATTTGATTTCAGCATTATTTATTGTGATCTAAATAATGGTCCCAAAATAAGTTTATGACATATTATAGGTCATCAAGTTGAGGACTTGATCATGAAACCCTGTAAGTCAAATATGACATAAATTATGTTTTGTCCCTAGTCGAGGTTGTCAAAGTGGGACACTGACAACCGCGAGAGACTAGATTGTGAGGTGGCTGTTGGCTAAGTTTCATGGAGCCAATGATATGATTATCGCAGTCAGTCACATAGATATATGTTGGTGAACATATGATCGGACATGACCCGCTAATGAGAAGTCTACAAGATAGTTATATCTATGTCATAAGAGGTTCTCATTACGACTATAGAGTATAGTCCTTAGACCTGAGTTCATCATGCTTTCTTGCATATGAATTGGTATACTTTGACTTTGTCAAACGTCGACCCGTAACTGGCGACTATAACGGCACTGTTCAAGTTTATCATGAAGTGTGCGTTGAAACAGGGATGGAACAAGATGGGATTTGCCCCTCCTGTATAACGGGAGATAAATATCTCAGGGCCTATCGAAGATTGAATACTGAGAGAATGTGTGGCCGCACTCAAACAAACTGTAGTTCAGTTGTTTGTAATGTTTCAGTATGAGATCAGGAGTTCGATAAACACGATGTTGGCTAAATAAGGATGACACCAATCTTGCCTTATGCCAAATCGAGATATAGAGACAAAAGGATTATAGGAATTGATGATTCCAGTACAAGTGGGAGATTGTTGGGATAGTGTCCTGAAATCACACTTGTACTCACTCCTGTGATAGTTGTGTGTCGACATCAGACATTCGTATAATACTGGACGGTTGCAATGTTTTGCTAAAAGCCTCTTGCAATTTGTAAGTTGTGTACTTACTGCCAGTATTATATGATCCTATAGGGTCACACACCTAAGCAAACTGGAAGCTACGACATGGGAATGATCATTGTGGTAATGATCATATTAATGTGTATTGAATACACATTATAATCGATATAATGGTGTTGTGTCGATCGACACAGCTTGTGTGTCGGTCGACACAGTTCGGAATTTCCGAAACATCTTTTCGGGTTGGGACTTAATTAAGTCTGGCCCGTTAAGCATGTTTAGGTCGAATAAAACTCGAGAGTTTCGACCTAAACAGGGAAGCCGTCCACTTTTCTTGAGAGAAACAGTAGACACACCAGAGATATTCGATTCCCGTTGATCCGGCACTAGCATCCCGTTTCCAGCGAGCGTGCGTGTGTATCTGGTAGAGGCAAGGCATCTGCGTTGCTCCACTGATCTCGTTCACCATTCTCATTCCGCTGCCAGTTCAAAGGTAAGAACGAGGTTGGTTTTAATTCAATATATCAAACCCTAGATCCTAGGAGATCCAACAGCAGGTTCGGTGAAGATATGCACAACGGTGTTAGCTTCTACGATTTATATTAAACCACGAATGGAGTTTTATATAATATATGATGGTTGTTTATCAAGTATGATGATTGATTGATTCGTATGCTTGAATATGCTTATGTATTATGTGATATGTATAAGTACGGGATTGGTGGAGAACCATTGTGGAAAGCGTTGCATGGCATGGATTAGGAGGATGCTTCTGGCACTCCCGTTTGGTTACCTCCTTGTGTGATGGGAGAAAGCTCGGACTGGTACTTGGGTCGCTCCCTTGGCTGAGCTGCTCGGACGGAACTCGGGTCGCTCCCTTGGCCGAGCATTAAGTGTGGTGCCGACCGTGAGGGGTCAGGAGGAGCCACCAGTGACCGAATGGGGGAAGTGTCGGATGCATCTAGGAGGCCTCTGCATTTATAGATAATTGCATACTATGGATATTGCATATATTTTTTCTTCGGCTATGCGTGTGATGTTTCAATGCTCTATGTGTTTGGGGCGGGTTGGGGACTAGCGTTTTGGGTAGATCCCAGGATTAACTGAGTATTGCTAGAATACTCATGACTCATTTGTTTTGCAAGTAACCAGTAGACGGGCTTGCTAGGGGTTGGAGCGGAACGTTAGGACACCGGAGTAGTTTTTGTTGGCAGTTGTAAAAAGGTGTGTGAACTAATGTATATTATCTTTTGGGCAGTAGGCCATGGCCGATGTATAATAAAGTTGTTCGTAATCTCGTACTTTCCGAAAGTTAATATATAAGATAAGTTTTGTTAAAAAGGCACGCTTGGGCTCGTGATATTTGTTCAGTCCGAGCTAACACAACTCGAGGTCTATGTACGGGTGATAAAAGCCTTAGGCCGAATTCAAGAGGAGTGATAGTCTTGGCCATCTTTTGTCAAGTGTTCGGATCCCTTAGGCATATTAGGCATTGGCTGTCTCCGGCTATCGCATTGTGACACTTTCGAGTCGTCTATATCTATAGAACGGGTCGGGTGTTACAAATGGTGGTATCTGAGCATGGTTCATGATCAAGCTCACGGAACAAGCGTTTTAATCGGTTTTTCGAGTCATTGAGTCGCAACTTGCCAACCAGGATAATCCGGTATGTTCCGTTGTAGTTAGGATGGGTTAGGATATAACCTTGTGTTCGGTGCAGATGTCTGGGAATCGTTCGAACGCGAGCAGGTCGTGGGGTTCTTCATCAGGACGAGGAGGAACTTGTTGTAGTCGTAAGCATGCATCGCCGCATGCATTTCCTTGGTCGGGAAAAGAGGGCAACATATGGAATGATTTGTTAGTAGGTGACTCAGGGAATGAGCAAGAGCTGGAAGAGCAAGGAAACCCGGGATTGTGGTATTATCCCCGACCACCGCATAGGCCACCACCAATCTTGATAAGTTCAAGTTTTCTACATGAGACACCGTGCGGGAGGCCGATAGGACAGGCTGGGAACGAACAGCCGAGGCGGAAACAAATTGATCCAACCCCTCTGATGGTACCTGGCCTTCTATTACAAGTGGGTCAGAGAGGAAACTTCAATGTGGAACAAAGAAGGCAGATGCTTGGAATGAATCGAAGAGGGGGGAAAGTGAGGAAAGATTATAGAAAGACTCTCAAACCTCGAGCAGGCCATACGGAACGGCCAATGGCCTGCTATGAGTGTAGTAAGGAAGGGTACATTGTCAAAAACTGCCCTACCAAGAAGGAGAAGACCGAAGTGCATACGCGCATCCGATGCTTTACATGTGGAGGACAAGGACATATTGCGAGAGTTTGCCCGACCAAAGGAACTCGAACGTCTAAGGCTTTAGGGAAGCAGCCTGTTAGGACCCCGAAAGAACCCCCGACCAAGAAGCAAGCAACTGCGGAAAGGGTTTATGCTTTAGAGATAGATAGTTCGAAACCTTCAGGCTCGGGAAAGAGCCCCATCACAGGTATGCTTGGGGTGCTAACTCTCTCGTGTGTTTTGCTTGCTTGGGTGTGTATATGCTTGATGAAATTATATTTGTTCGTATCTGATTGTGGGGTAAAAAACATAAGGATTTTGGTATTAACCCAGGAATCAAACCCTAGCAGCCTTATTAAATTGATAGGTATACCCCATAGGTTCCAAAAAAAAAAAAAAAGAGAGAGTCTCACTTGTGAGTCTCCCTCTAGAGTTCATTTAGATTGTGACCGTGTTAGGATCACCTTTGAAGGAGACCAACCAACAGCGGATAAGTCCAATCGAACCAAACCAGAAGAAACAATCTTGGAGTAAGGAGAGACGCCACAACCGCATTAGAATTCGGGACGAATTCTAAATAAGGGGGGAGAATGTACTAACCTGACTACTGAGGTAAAATGGCCGGTACGACTAGAAATCGAGATAAAGACCTTACCACGATGGATAAATCATCAATAATTGGTACATTCCATATTTTGGGCGATTTTGGCGGATAATGGTCGAGATAATTTTGGAAACGGTCGGAGAATTTGTCGTTGGGACAAGGATGCGATCGGGCAATCATAAATGATCTTATACGTTCAGGAGTGCTTCTTATCGAACAAGCACAAGCTGTCATTACGAACGAGCTGTAACCATGCATGACAAGGCGCCGGTGTGTCGCGATCAGAAGCTTCCATGAATCACCTTGCATGTTAGCTGCTGTGTGTCGTCGCCGGAGGCCGCCATGGGTAAGCACGCATGAATAGGGGCTGGTGTCACGTCCAGGGAGAGCCTTGTGCCTTCATGCATGGCACAACGTGGTGTCACAAAGAGGAAGCTGCTTGGTGTCGCCACCAAGCGCTTGGGTGTCGCGACGCATGGCTGCCGCGGCCACGGCGAATGGGACGACGGCTTGTGGCGGCCACCAGCTGCTTAAGTTTTAGTATAAATAAGAGCTCACCCCTTTGCTCAGAACACACATCAAAAACCTAAAATAGAGAGAGAAAGAAGGAGAGAAAAACCGGTCTAGAGAGAGAAACTGGTCGGGAGTAGTAACCGAACCTCGAGACGGGCGTGAAGCGATATCGAGAGTTGGGAAGTAGCGGGAAGCAAGCTAAGGACGTTTTGACCATACTAGAGTCTAATCCTAGCATTATAGAGCCACCTTTAAACCGCAAACCAAGTTCCGACCACGTCAAAACCTTGTGAGTCCCGGTTGTGTTTTATTAACTCTTTTGTTGCAGGTTCGGTGAAGATATGCACAACGGTGCTAGCTTCTACGATTTAAATTAAACCACGAATGGAGGTTTATATAATATATGATGGTTTATCAAGTATGATGATTGATTGATTTGTATGCTTGAATATGCTTATGTATTATGTGATATGTATAAGTACGGGATTGGTGGAGAACCATTCTGGAAAGCGTTGCATGGCATGGATTAGGAGGATGCTTCTGGCACTCCCGTTTGGTTACCTCCTTGTGTGATGGGAGAAAGCTCGGACTGGTACTTGGGTCGCTCCCTTGGCTGAGCTGCTCGGACGGAACTCGGGTCGCTCCCTTGGCCGAGCATTAAGTGTGGTGTCGACCATGAGGGGTCGGGAGGAGCCACCAGTGGTCGGGGTTGCTAGGGGTCGGGATTAGGAGGATGCTTCTAGCACTCCCATTTGTTTTGGAAGTAACCAGTAGACGGGCTTGCTAGGGGTTGGAGCGGAACGTTAGGACACCGGAGTAGTTTTTGTTGGCAGTTGTAAAAAGGTGTGTGAACTAATGTATATTATCTTTTGGGCAGTAGGCCATGGCCGATGTATAATAAAGCTGTTTGTAATCTCGTACTTTCCGAAAGTTAATATATAAGATAAGTTTTGTTAAAAAGGCACGCTTGGGCTCATGATATTTGTTCAGTCCGAGCTAACACAACTCGAGGTCTAGGTACGGGTGATAAAAGCCTTAGGCCGAATCCAAGAGGAGTGATAGTCTTGGCCATCTTTTGTCAAGTGTTCGGATCCCTTAGGCATATTAGGCATTGGCTGTCTCCGGCTATCGCATTTTGACACTTCCGAGTCGTCTATATCTATAGAACGGGTCGGGGTGTTACAAATGGTGGTATCAAAGCATGGTTCATGATCAAGCTCACGGACCAAGCGTTTTAATCGGTTTTTCGAGTCATTGAGTCGCAACTTGCTAACCAGGATAATCCAGTATTTTCCGTTGTAGTTAGGATGGGTTAGGATATAACCTTGTGTTCGGTGCAGATGTCTGGGAATCGTTCGAACGCGAGCAGGTCGTGGGGTTCTTCATCAGGACGAGGAGTAACTTGTTGTAGTCGTAAGCATGCATCGCCGCATGCATTTCCTTGGTCGGGAAAAGAGGGCAACATATGGAATGATTTGTTAGTAGGTGACTCAGGGAATGAGCAAGAGCTGGAAGAGCAAGGAAACCCGGGATTGTGGTATTATCCCCGACCACCGCAAAGGCCACCACCAATCTTGATAAGTTCAAGTTTTCTACATGAGACACCGCGCGGGAGGCCGATAGGACAGGCTGGGAACGAACAGCCGAGGCGGAAACAAATTGATCCAACCCCTCTGATGGTACCTGACCTTCTATTACAAGTGGGTCAGAGAGGAAACTTCAATGCGGAACAAAGAAGGCAGATGCTTGGAATGAATCGAAGAGGGGGGAAAGTGAGGAAAGATTATAGAAAGACTCTGAAACCTCAAGCAGGCCAGACGGAACGGCCAATGGCCTGCTATGAGTGTAGTAAGGAAGGGTACATTGTCAAAAACTGCCCTACCAAGAAGGAGAAGACCGAAGTGCCTACGCGCATCCGATGCTTTACATGTAGAGGACAAGGACATATTGCGAGAGTTTGCCCGACCAAAGGAACTCGAACGTCTAAGGCTTTCGGGAAGCAGCCTGTTAGGACCCCGAAAGAACCCCCGACCAAGAAGCAAGCAACTGCGGAAAGGGTTTATGCTTTAGAGATAGATAGTTCGAAACCTTCAGGCTCGGGAAAGAGCCCCATCACAGGTATGCTTGGGGTGCTAACTCTCTCGTATGTTTTGCTTGCTTGGGTGTGTATATGCTTGATGAATTTATATTTGTTCGTATCTGATTGTGGGGTAAAAAAACATAAGGATTTTGGTGTTAACCCAGGAATCAAACCCTAGCAGCCTTATTAAATTGATAGGTATACCCCATAGGTTACAAAAAAAAAAAAAAAAAAAGAGAGAGTCTCACTTGTGAGTCTCCCTCTAGAGTTCATTTAGATTATGACCGTGTTAGGATCACCTTTGAAGGAGACCAACCAACAGCGGATAAGTCCAATAGAACCAAACCAGAAGAAACAATCTTGGAGTAAGGAGAGACGCCACAACCGCATTAGAATTCAGGACGAATTCTAAATAAGGGGGGGAGAATGTACTAACCTGACTACTGAGGTAAAATGGCCGGTACGACTAGATATCGAGATAAAGACCTTACCACGATGGATAAATCATCAATAATTGGTACATTCCATATTTTGGGCGATTTTGGCGGATAATGGTCGAGATAATTTTGGAAACGGTCGGAGAATTTGTTGTTGAGACAAGGATGGTCGAGATTGGTCCGGAACAGAGCGTACGGATGCGATCGGGCCATCAGAAATGATCCTATACGTTCAGGAGTGCTGCTTATCGAACAAACACGAGCTGCCATTAAGCACGAGGTGTAACCATGCATGACAAGGCGCCGGTGTGTCGCGATCAGAAGCTTCCATGAATCACCTTGCATGTTAGCCGCTGTGTGTCGTCGCCGGAGGCCGCCATGGGTAAGCACGCATGAATAGGGGATGGTGTCACGTCCAGGGAGAGCCTTGTGCCTTCATGCATGGCACAAAGTGGTGTCACAAAGAGGAAGCTGCTTGGTGTCGCCACCAAGCGCTTGGGTGTCGCGACGCATGGCTGCCGCGGCCACGGCGAATGGGACGACAGCTTGTGGCGGCCACCAGCTGCTTAAGTTTTAGTATAAATAAGAGCTCACCCCTTTTCTCAGAACACACATCAAAACCCGAAAATAGAGAGAGAAAGAAGGAGAGAAAAACCGGTCTAGAGAGAGAAACTGGTCGGGAGTAGAAACCAAACCTCGGGACGGGCGTGATGCGATATCGAGAGTTGGGAAGTAGCGGGAAGCAAGTTAAGGACGTTTTGACCATAGTAGAGTCTAAGCCTAGCATTATAGAGCCACATTTAAACCGCAAACCAAGTTCCAACCACGTCAAAACCTTGTGAGTCCCGGTTGTGTTTTATTAACTCTTTTGTTGCAGGTTCGGTGAAGATATGCACAATGGTGCTAGCTTCTACGATTTAAATTAAACCACGAATGTAGGTTTATATAATATATGATGGTTGTTTATCAAGTATGATGATTGATTGATTCGTATGCTTGAATATGCTTATGTATTATGTGATATGTATAAGTACAGGATTGGTGGACAACCATTCTGGAAAGCGTTGCATGGCATGGATTAGGAGGATGCTTCTGGCACTCCCGTTTGGTTACCTCCTTGTGTGATGGGAGAAAGCTCGGACTGGTACTTGGGTCGCTCCCTTGGCTGAGCTGCTCGGACGGAACTCGGGTCGCTCCCTTGGCCGAGCATTAAGTGTGGTGCCGACCATGAGGGGTCGGGAGGAGCCACCAGTGACCAAATGGGGGAAGTGTCGGATGCATCTAGGAGGCCTCTGCATTTATAGATAATTGCATACTATGGATATTGCATATATTTTTTTCTTCGGCTATGCGTGTGATGTTTCAATGCTCTATATGTTTGGGGCGGGTTGGGGACTAACGTTTTGGGTAGATCCCGGGATTCACTGAGTATTGCTAGAATACTCATGACTCATTTGTTTTGCAAGTAACCAGTAGACGGGCTTGCTAGGGTTTGGAGCGGAACGTTAGGACACCGGAGTAGTTTTTGTTGGCAGTTGTAAAAAGGTGTGTGAACTAATGTATATTATCTTTTGAGCAGTAGGCCATGGCCGATGTATAATAAAGCTGTTTGTAATCTCGTACTTTCCGAAAGTTAATATATAAGATAAGTTTTGTTAAAAAGGCACGCTTGGGCTCATGATATTTGTTCAGTCCGAGCTAACACAACTCGAGGTCTAGGTACGGGTGATAAAAGCCTTAGGCCGAAGCCAAGAGGAGTGATAGTCGTGGCCAGCTTTTGTCTAGTGTTCGGATCCCTTAGGAATATTAGGCATTGGCTGTCTCCGGCTATCGCATTGTGACACTTCCGAGTCGTCTATATCTATAGAACGGGTCGGAGGTGTTACAAACGTGGCCAGAAGGAACATGGTCGATAAGCTCGATCTTCAAGTGAATAAGCACCCGCGACCGTACCAACTTCGGTGGATGAATGATGACACGGATATCCGGATCGCTAATCAAGTAACCGTACCTTTCAGAATTGGGCGATATCACGATCAGGTAGTATGCGACGTGGTTCCTATGCAGGTTGGACACCTATTGCTCGGCCGACCATGGCAGTTCGATAAGGAGTCCTTGCACAACGGGCGGACCAATCATTACTCGTTCATGCACGACAAGCGAAATTACCAGCTCGCGCCTCTTACACCGTAGGAAGTGCATGAGATGCAACTGCATCTTGCCAAGGATAAAAAAAATCGTAAGACCAATCTTATTATTTCTTCGCATTCAGTTTCTAGAGCTATTGTTCAGAACACGCAGGTACTACTGCTGATCTTTAGAGAGACTTTACACTCGTGTTCAGACGAAGTAGAGTTACCCCGAGAAGTTGTGTCTTTGTTGGACAGGTTCAGGGATGTGTTTCCGGACGAGATTCCAGCCGGCCTACCTCATATCAGAGGCATTGAGCATCAGATTGATCTCGTGCCTGGAGCGGCCCTACCCAACCGACCAGCGTACCGGGTGAATCCGACCGAATCCAAGGAGTTGGAGAAACAGGTGCAGGATCTCATGTCCAAAGGCTATATCCGAGAGAGCCTCAGCCCGTGTGACGTTCCGGTTTTGTTGGTTCCCAAGAAAGATGGGACTTGGAGGATGTGCGTCGACTGCCGGGCCATCAACAACATCACCATCAAGTACCGGCATCCCATACCACGGCTGGATGACATGTTGGACGAGCTACACGGAGTGTCCGTGTTCTCTAAGATCGATCTACTCAGCGGGTACCATCAGGTTCGACTGAAGGAAGGCGACGAGTGGAAGACGGCTTTCAAGACTAAGCAAGGCCTTTATGAGTGGCTGGTCATGCCATTCGGCCTTACCAATGCACCCAGTATGTTCATGCGCCTCATGAACCAGGTTTTAAGGGCCTACATCAGTAAGTTCGTAGTTGTTTATTTCGATGATATATTAATCTATAGTCGATGTTTTGCTGATCATCTGGTGCACCTTGAGCAAGTAATAGATACTCTTCGACAGAAGGGTCTTTATGCGAACCTCAAGAAGTGCACCTTCTGCACTGATAAGCTTGTCTTTCTAGGTTTTGCTGTAAGCTCGCATGGATTACAGGTTGATCAAGAGAAAGTCAAGGCCATTGAGGATTGGCCAACCCCGACCACGATCGGCCATGTCAGGAGTTTTCATGGCCTGGCGAGTTTCTACCGGCGATTTGTGAAGGACTTTAGCACTGTGGCAGCTCCACTTACAGCCGTGATCAAGAAAGACGTCCCGTTCAAATGGGGCCAGTCGCAGGAGACCGCATTCCAGAAGCTCAAGGATTTGCTAACCCATGCTCCTATTTCGGTTTTGCCTAATTTTGATAAGACGTTTGAGATTGAGTGTGATGCTTCAGGTTTACGAATTGGAGCTGTCCTGACACAAGGAGACGGCCAATCACCTATTTCAGCGAGAAGTTGAGTGGAGCCACGCTCAACTATCCTACCTATGAAAAGGAGTTGTACGCGTTGGTTAGATCCTTGGAGACTTGGCAGCATTACTTGCTGGCCAAGGAGTTTGTTGTTCACACCGACCACGAGACGCTCAAGCACGTAAGAGGACAGACGAATCTGAAGAGGAGGCACGCCAAGTGGCTTGAGTTCGTGGAGACCTTTCTGTACATCATCAAGTACAAGAAGGGAAAGGAGAACGTAGTCGCTGATGCACTGTCGAGGAGATACACACTGATCAGCACCATGGAGGCCAAAGTCTTGGGGTTTGAACTTATTAAAGAAGATTATGATACTGATCCTGATTTTGGTGAATTTTTCAGGAATGTAGCAATGGACCGAAGGGAGCTTTCTACTTGCATAACGGATTCATGTCAAAGGGAAGCGTTTGTGCATTCCTCAAGGATCGATGAGGGAGCTTCTAATCCGAGAATCCCATGGAGGACTAATGGGACACTTTGGCGTGGACAAGACACTGAGTGTCCTAGTCGAGCACTTCTATTGGCCACATCAGAAACGAGACACGGAGCGTTTCTGCTCCAAGTGCATCACGTCCCTTAAGTCTAAATCCAGGTCACATTGATAGGTTCTAAGTTTTACCCTATTCTAAACTGCAAGTGAACAGCAATGTCAAAGTAGTATATAGGGCTATCGAATCCACAAGGAAACTTGGTCTCAATAGAAACAGAAACATAGAGATTAATACTAGAAATAAGCAGATGGTGAAGTAAATAAATTGCGAAGCAAGAAAGTAAACAGCAGCAGAGATTAACGGTTGTGAAGCAATAAACTAAAAGCGTCAAGCCTAGGGTATTCTCAGGAAATCAGACAAGCAGACAGTTCATTCAGCAAGGATCTAATTAAGCACAGTTCTAGAACTCAAAACACAGATATAGAATTAACCAAATTCCTTTGCGATAATTCTCTAAGTCTAAGTGCAGCAAACCAAACTTTCGTTTGCGAGAACTAACAGATTAAACTAGCATTGATCCCAAGTTTGATATGTTCACAATTATCCTAAACCAAACTTCCGTTTGCGCAAAGTTTAATTGCCCAATTTAATTAGTTCAGATTCCTAAACCCCACTTCCGTGACGTATTTAGCAACCTAAGATCTAGATTCTAATTGATCAGGTTAGAACTAGCTTTAAGCACAATTAAATTGAAGAACAGATATAGTTTGAATCCTTAACTGAAATTGAACAAGTCTAGCAAGTCATGAAATCCTATGTGAGAAACCCTAAACTCAACTATGGATCTACTCAGACATGATTAATGAAAACATAATCAAAGAAATAATAGATTGCATATAAGAAATTAAATAGATAAAGGGGTTCGAAATCTTCTCCAAAATAAGTGAATACAGGAAATAGATCAGCCCCAAAAGCTCTAGAAATCTCTCAGCTATTAGTATCAAAGCGTAGGTAAAATAAACACCAAAAACTAGTATATATAGGTATAATCTCGGATGGGGCTTCTGTGTAAATACTGGAACTATCTTGGGCTTCTTTGCAAATCTTCATATCTTCATTAAACCGACGTGTACGGCCCATCTCGCTAGTGTGTCGACCGATGCACAAGGTGTGTCGGTCGATGCATGATCAATAAATCGGACAGTGACTTAAGCTCTCGGCCAAAACGTCCCAAAAGTCCCAAAATGCTCCAAATATCTCCAATTAGCTCCAAACTTGATTAAACCTGTAAAAGACTCTAAACGAATACAAAAGACACTAAAAACACAACTATATCATGGTCTAAACTGGGTAAAAACCATGATATATCAACTTCCCCACACTTAGCCTTTGCTTGCCCTCAAGCAAAACATAGAACTAAAACATGGTGAAGAGGTTTGAAAACTCTTCAGAAACTCATTTCATCCTAGAAGCTACAATACTCAGATTCCCCTTAGTAAACCACTGCAAGAATCAATCACAGGATATCAAGACCACAATGTACTTCCCCCACACTTAGCAATTGTCCTAGGTAAACTCCACAATCACATTCAAGCATTCAAATTCTCCCTACTGACTTCTGCAAGTATTTAAGTGCGGTCTCACCTAAGGAGTATCGATCAAAGGGCACATGGATTCTTACCTTATCAGCTCTAGACCACCATACTATCTTTCTCTAGTCCCTTTCTTCTCTTTCCCTTCTTTAACAACTGATTTTTCCCACATTGGGTATCATTTTATTTTATTTATCAGTGTTCTTCCCGTTATGGGGTGTACTTTGGACACATTCCATGGATCACATGAGAGAAAATAGTGTTTGCTACCATTCTCATGACCACTTCGGAGTTACTAACTCATCCTCAGTTTATTATATATTTTTTTTTTACTTTACAGAAGGGGAGAAGGGAACTAAATAGGACTGGTTTACAGGCTGTGTCAGAACTAACAAGGGAATCCGACACAAAGTATACCAAGCCCTTAGGTGAGAAATCTAAGTCAGTATTAAGGTTGAAGTCAGTAAAGGATCCTCTGATACCTGAAGTGATGTGGGTGTTCCCAGTAGGTTGATCTGTGATGGGGTTTTCTAATAGTCAGAGATAGATCCTGCAACTTCATCCCAATGGTTACTTAAGTTCCTGCAAGTCTTGTAAATCTTCTCAGAAAATCATAGTCTCTTACTTAAACAATTTTGACTCAATAAAACAAAAAAATTTTGAAAAACGGACTGACTCTTAAGAAAACAGAAAACAAAAGTCAGTAGCACCTCCCCCACACTTAAGACACACTGTCCCCAGTAGTGTCCAGCGAAGGATCGGTAAAAAGAAAATAAAAATTGAAAAGGTGAAATTATGTCTGTCGGGTTACCTCTGTCGCTAAGCATCGATCGTTGCACTAGTGCATCGACCGTTACTAGGCGATTTTCGTGTATAGTTGATCGTTGCTCAGGACCGCAACGATCGCTGCAATGCGATTCCTTTCGTGTTGTGACGATCGACACAGAAGTGCGTCGATCGTTGCACTGCGATTTAACCGAGACCTGCAAACATAAACTCACCAGAAACAAAAACAAACGTAAAATCCTAACAAAAACACCAAAAATTAAGTAGAAAAACACCAGTACCTAATGGTGGGTTGTCTCCCACCCAGCGCTTGTTTAAGGTCAATAGCTTGACCTATCAGAAAGAGATCGAACTCATGGAGGTTTCAACAGAGACTTTGAGTGTCTCTGTGAATGTCTCCTCATCCAAGGTGGCGTATAAGCATTCAGATCATGAGATCTTCCAAGGAATGAGTAATCAGAATCAGGGCGGGAGTGAAGCTTGGGCGGTCTACCGCGTTTTCCTGCATTCAAAATAATGTGGTCAGAAGGTTTAAGCTTATGTGATTTGTACCTTACCTTTGATGTATATCTGATGTCTGGAGCTTTCTGCTTATGAGCAGTTGCAGGTACTGAAGATATTAGAGCAGGTTCAAGAGGAACCGCCATCTTCTTTTCTCCAGTATCAGATACTGTAGTTCCACCAATCTGAACTTCTTCTTTCAGATGACCATCAGTGGAGATCACCTTCTTTTCATGAACTCGCGAAGTTTCAACTGGTGGTATTTCATTCACCTTCTTATCTATCACTTTCATGCAGTTAGCCACTTCTAGCTCTTGTCTGGAAGGTTTAGGAACCTTAGGATATGGCACTGGGGGCTTGTAGGCTCGTTCTGGCACTGTTGCAGGTTTCTGGACATGTCTGCGTTCTGTGTCGATCGTTGCATGATGTGTGTCGATCGATGCAAGGCGATTCTGTTTCTCGAAAGAATTCGAAATTGCCGTCAGAATGGCGTGTCGATCGTCACTGAGGGGGTGTCGATCGGTGCATGTATCAGGCAGACAATATTCATCCAGAAAATCTGAGATTATGCTCTCTTCTTCACCTAGCAAGTCAATCTCATCCCTTATGTTCACAGCATTGATGTGCAGCTTCTGTTCAGCTCTCTTAGCTTCATTTTGCCTCTCTATCGCTGCATCCAGCTCCTCCATATGTGTGCTCAAAGATTCGAACTTCTCATTCAAGTCTTCATACAACGCATCCATCTTTGAGTTGAAGGACATATCAATCTGTTGTTGTCTCTCAAGATACTGCTCCATCATGATTTTCATTCTGCTCTCATGAGCTGTAGGTGCAGGCGGTACTTGGTAAGAAGAAACACTACAACTCCTTGTAAAGGGTTTCTGAAAAGCAGATCCGTGACTATAGAATCCAGTTCCTTCAACGCAATGGTTAGCTTCTTGTGCATACTTTCCAAGTACAAGACTATGCAGAGAGTCAACTTGGTTCTTCAACCCAGCTATCTGTGAACTGTCAATCCCTGAGCTGAAAATATCATTCTGACACATCGTCCTGATGATCTCTTAGTGTTCTTGGTGATTCTGCGAAGTGTGTCGATCGATGCAAGAAGAGCGTCGATCAATGCAATGCGAAATCAGAGAAAACAGAAAAATAAATCAGCAAAAATAAAAAAAAAATAAAAAAAACAAAAACGAAAAAGAAAACGAAAATTCCTAGTAAAACCCTAGGCTCGAAACTATCGAAGACTCAAAGAGTCCCCGGCAACGGCGCCAAAAACTTGATAGGTTCTAAGTTTTACCCTATTCTACAGGGACACTTGGTCTCAATAGAAACAGAAACGTAGAGATTAATACTAGAAATAAGCAGATGGTGAAGTAAATAAATTGCGAAGCAAGAAAGTAAACAGTAGCAGAGATTAACGGTTGTGAAGCAATAAACTAAAAGCGTCAAGCCTAGGGTATTCTCAGGAAATCAGACAAGCAGACAGTTCATTCAGCAAGGATCTAATTAAGCACAGTTCTAGAACTCAAAACACAGATATAGAATTAACCAAATTCCTTTGCGATAATTCTCTAAGTCTAAGTGCAGCAAACCAAACTTTCGTTGAGAACTAACATATTAAACTAGCATTGATCCCAAGTTTGATATGTTTACAATTATCCTAAACCAAACTTCCGTTTGCGCAAAGTTTAATTGCCCAATTTAATTAGTTCAGATTCCTAAACCCCACTTCTGTGACGTATTTAGCAACCTAAGATCTAGATTCTAATTGATCAGGTTAGAACTAGCTTTAAGCACAATTAAATTGAAGAACAGATATAGTTTGAATCCTTAACTGAAATTGAACAAGTCTAGCAAGTCATGAAATCCTATGTGAGAAACCCTAAACTCAACTATGGATCTACTCAGACATGATTAATGAAAACATAATCAAAGAAATAATAGATTGCATATAAGAAATTAAATAGATAAAGGGGTTCGAAATCTTCTCCAAAATAAGTGAATACAGGAAATAGATCAGCCCCAAAAGCTCTAGAAATCTCTCAGCTATTAGTATCAAAGCGTAGGTAAAATAAACACCAAAAACTAGTATATATAGGTATAATCTCGGATGGGGCTTCTGTGTAAATACTGGAACTATCTTGGGCTTCTTTACAAATCTTCATATCTTCATTAAACCGACGTGTACGGCCCATCTCGCTAGTGTGTCGACCGATGCACAAGGTGTGTCGGTCGATGCATGATCAATAAATCGGACAGTGACTTAAGCTCTCGGCCAAAACGTCCCAAAAGTCCCAAAATGCTCCAAATATCTCCAATTAGCTCCAAACTTGATTAAACCTGTAAAAGACTCTAAACGAATACAAAAGACACTAAAAACACAACTATATCATGGTCTAAACTGGGTAAAAACCATGATATATCACACATCCTCACGGTCTTTACTTACCTCTGCCTATACCTAACCGACCATGGGTCGATATTTCTATGGATTTCGTGCTTGGTTTGCCTAAGATCAGGAACAAGAATGCAATCTTCTTTGTGGTCGACCGGTTTTCAAAGATGGCTCATTTCATACCGTGTTCTAAGTCGAATGATGCGACCCAGACAGCCGACCTCTTCTTCAAAGAAGTGGTCAGATTGCACGGACTGCGCCGGACTATCGTCTCCGACCGTGATCTGACCTTCCTAGGTCACTTCTGGAGGACGTTGTGGAGGAAGCTTGGGACCAAGCTTCTGTTCTCGACCACTTGTCACCCACAGGCATATGGACAGACCGAGGTCGTGAACCGGACTCTCTCAGCCCTTTTAAGGGCCACGGTTGGTAAAAATTTGTCAAATTGGTTGGATTGCATTCCTTTCTTATAATGGTGCCAAACACTCTGCTACTAAGATGTCTCCTTTTGAGGTTGTTTATGGATTTAAGCCAGATACGCCGCTTGATCTAAAGCCACTGCCGGCACTGGAGTTCATCAACCTTGATGGAGAGCGCAAAGCCGAGGCAGTCGCCAAGCTGCACCAGGCGGTCAAGGAGAACATCGAGAAAAGGACGGAGCAGTACAAGAAGCAAGCCGACAAGCACAGGAAGGAGGTCGATATTAGGCCAAGCGACTGGGTTTGGGTTTACATGCGACCTGAGAGTTTCCAAAACAAGAGGAAATCCAATCTTGCCCCATGTGGAGATGGACCATTCCGGGTCCTGAAGAAGATCAACGACAACGCCTACCAATTAGAACTCCCAGGTGAGATGAGCATATCATCGAGTTTTAATGTTTCTGATTTTTCTCCTTATTGTGCAGGTGATACTGTTCTGAGGCCAGAACCTCTTCAAGAGGGTGGGAATGATGAGGACATCAGCTTGACCGACACTGAGCTGGACGAGCAAGACGGACCAGGCTCGACCAAGAGGCTAGCAGACCTGTTTCCAACCATGAGAGACGTACCGAAGACACGTTCGGGACAACGACAGATACAGGCTGAATTCAACAATGCCATGGAGCAGCTGATCTCGAGGACAAGCCTAGAAGACATCACGACCAAGCTAGGCCAGCTCGATCAAGGACAACCTGTCCTAAACCAGTTGGCCCATAGGATGATCCATACTGAAGCTGGCGGCCCATTTGATCAGACCACGCCCTGGCCCATACTCCGGACGAACGGACCAACCATGATCTTCTGCATAGAGTCAAATGATCCCTTGACTGGTCTGCCTCTGGGATAAAAATCATACTCTTTTTCCCTTGTGATGTTTTGTCCCAAATGGGTTTTCTTCGCAAGGTTTTTAACGAGGTGATCTGAAGCCCGTTCATTAGAGAGATAGGCCGGCCCTTCTTCTATTTCGACCAAGGAGTTTCCTTTTCCGTTCTGAGTTTATTTCTTTTGTCTTTTTCTGATATTTTCGTGGCCCAAGTTGTTGGCCCATTTGTTTCAGTTGTAAGTTGTTTAAAACACTCCTTTCTTTGGTTTAATGAGAATCACGCAAGATTAAACTAAGAAAACCCTAAGCATAGGCGATTTCCTTCTCTCCTCAGCGTGGATGCCCCTTTGGAGGATCGACATCTCTTGGTTTTGCTTGCTTCTCAAATTGCTTTTAGTGTTCATACTGCTCTTTGGTTCCTAGACCATCACCGATCATCCACTGACCAAGCTGAGAGTGCCTTCGGCCAGCAGCTTCGTCCTATCCGTCCATCTCTCTCTCGGCCATCAATCACCACGCCTCCCCATCTCACATCAACTTCGCTTACTGCCGTGCTTGATACTGCTATGTAGAGATAGAGTGTTTCTCCTTCTTCCGGCTTAGCTAGTACTGGAGGCGTGGTAAGGTATTCTTTCAGTCGCTGGAAAGCTTCCTCACACCTTTCGTCCCATTCAAATTTTGTGTTTCCTCTCAGGAGTTGGTAAAAAGGGAGGCACTTGTCCATCGATATGGAGATAAATCGGTTGAGTGCGGCGATCCTTCCGGTCAGCCTCTGTACCTCGCGGGTCTTAGTTGCAGATGGCAGGTTCATTATTGCTGTTATTTGCTTTGGGTTTGCTTCGTTTCCCCGTTCTGTCACGATGTATCCTAAGAATTCTCCTGAGGTAACACCGAAGGTGCACTTTTCCGGACTTAATTTCATCATGTAGTCTTTCAGGATGTCGAAACATGTTTTTAGGTGGGTGACGTGGTCTGTCGCCACTAATGATTTTACGAGAATATCATCGATGTAGACTTCCATGGTTCGGTCGAGCTGTCCTGCGAACATCTTGTTGACAAGGTGTTGGTACGTAGCCCCCGCGTTCTTCAGGCCGAACGGCATGACTTTGTAGCAGAAGGTCCCTCGGTCCGTTATGAATGAGGTTTTTTCCTCTATCGTTTGGGTGCATGAGGATTTGGTTGTATCCGGAGAATGTGTCCATGAACAAAAGGAGCTCGTTACCTGCGGTTTCTTCGACCAGTCGTTCTATGTGTGGTAGTGGAAAGCAGTCTTTGGGCAGGCTTTTTAAAGTTTGTGAAGTCGACGCACACTCTCCACTTGTTGTTCTTCTTCTTCACCACCACCGGATTTGCAAGCCACTCGGGATATTTTACTTCCATGATAGATCCGGCTCCTAGTAGCTTATCCACCTTGTCGTTTACTGCCTGTGCTTTTTCCACACCAAGCTTCCTCCTTTTTTGCTTGATGGGTTTATACGTTATGTCGACGTTGAGCTCGTGGCGGGCGATTCTTGGATCAATTCTTATCATGTCTTTGACTGACCACGCGAAGGTTGACACGTTTTGTTTGAGAAAATCGATCAGTTTGGCTCTGATGTCGGGGTCGAGGTCAGCTATGATTCCTACGTTCCGCTCAGGGTTTCGATCGTCGATCTTCACGCGCTCGATTAACTCCAGTTGGGGGTTGTCCCGATCGAACTCCTTTGGAGGGGTTGTTTCTTCCCAAGTAGTCTCCGTGTCGACTCTGATGCCATTGCGTGCTCCGTCGCCTTGCTGGGATGGGTTAGGTTGGTTCCCTTTTCCTCCCGTTGTGGTGTTGGTGACATTGCCTGCGCCGTTCGTTGCTCCTGTCTCTTGTGACGAAGGTGGTGATTTGTTCATTGCCAGTCTCTTCTTTGGTTAATCAAAATACCCAAAGTCCCCACAGACAACGCCAATTGTTGATTCAGAAAATCAAACAATAATCAATTTGGTAAATCTATTAGTAAATTAGGGACTTGGATATGAGATTAAACAAGAATTAGAAAGCAAGAACTGGTTAGACCGAAAAATCTAGTTTGATTATGAAATCGAGCCGGAACAGATTGGTGATCGCTAGCTCTTAGGGTTTTTGAGTACAAAGTTTATATGTTTCGACTTAGTCTTTTTCCGCGCAGGGAAAGTATATTTATATCAGAGGATCTATGGTTTTTGCCCTATATTCTCTGTGATATTCTTTACATAATCTGAGTAATAATAAGGAGAATATTTTCTAAAAGGGATTCTACCTTATCTTTTTCAAGATTAACATTTATATTTTCTTTCCATGTAGGTCGGACGAGCGCGTCGCCGAGCTCCATTGATGTTGCCGAACTTTCTCATGATGGGTCTCCATATCTTCTGGGCCGAACCTCTATTGGACTCCTCTATTATTGGGCCGGGCCTTAGAGGGGTGCTAAACCCACCTCTAATAATATATATATATATATATATATATATATATCCATGTTCATGAATTCATCTTTAGCTTGCTCACTTCCCTCTCTTTTCTATTGTTTTCCACCGGGTACGAGGATCATTAATTATGGAATCCAATCCAACTTTTGGATTCCGATTCACATGAACGAAGAATGTTCTAGAAACTCATAGATGATCACCATCATAAAACAAAGAGCCAAAAGATATAGAGCAAAGCAATATTACATAGTCATAACAAAGTTGGGACATCATGAATGGGGAGTCACTACAAAAAAAAGTGCACACAAAGACGGAAGATACCAGAGAAAAGCGAAGGAAGTGCAAATACACAAATATCACTGACGAGTCAACGCTTACTATTGATGATAGTTGTAATCCATATATATCCATTACCATGCATAAGAAAGGAAATACGTCGAGGGATTATACTCTTCAAAAGTGCAACAAGCCACCATCAAGGTAATATTTTATAATCATTTCCACTTAATCACTCATTTATAGTTGCTAAAATACACAACGCCAAATATACTAGCAAACAAACATTACAGGCAATGCACTTAATTACAAAAAAACACCTTCCACAGTCAAGTAACAGCAACTTTGTATTGACGTGTAGTCCCCAACCGAACGTAAAATGAATACATATTCTGAACATTAGAATATGGAAAACGCAGTTTCGTATACGAAAAGTATCACATACGACATTCCATATCATATGTAACGGTAACTGAAAGAAGATAGGTTCTACGCCAATGTTGGAAACACACCAAAGAGAAGGAGATCAACAAAGAGAAGAGAGAAAACAATTTTAACATGTAGTAAGGGTTTCATCATGTAGTAAGGGTTTCATCATTCTTAAAGGCTCAAACGGACATAAGACTAACATGTCAAATAATACAATACGAAAAAGCCCAAATGGAAATAAATACAACACAACATCTCAATAAGTGGATGAGAACCCCTTGTTAATATAACTAGAGGTTGACCCGCACGTTTTTTCATTTTGATTCACATTAAAGAATTGTTTGGTTTTTTTATTTATGTTAATAGACAATTTTTTGTATTAAGATATGGTAGTTAAATCATTATTTTTCTATTTATATTTCAGATGTTAAAAAGAGATGTTTTTTATTTCTGAGTTTGTGTTTTATTTAGCTTTGGACAACATTTGATTTTGTTTTATTCGTTTTTAAAGTATTTATAATTGATTATGTTTACTCCAATTGTTATTTCCAATTAAAATAATATTAAACGCGTTGAGCGCGGAGTATTAGTTTGATGATTCTTTTCTATTTGTTTTTGATATATTTTTTATTCGAGATCTTTATATTTGTTTATATTACTATTTATTTTAATTATTTATGTTTTGTAGAATAAAGAGTTTTTATATAGTTATCGGATCTACGTAGTAATCTTTTTTAGATTATATAGTGTGGATATTTTCTTGATCCTCACTGAGCGTGAATTAGTTTGATGATTTTTTTTTTGAGATCGTCATGTTAGGTTTAGGATAGAATATATTATAGTTAAGAGGGTGTTGAGAATGTATATATTAAAAATCTAATATAATCAAATTCATGGTTATGTGTAGTTAGTTAGAATGCACCACATGATTTTTTTAATAAAAAATACATTTTATTAATTTTTATCATGTTATTAAGCGTTAATATTGGTTGTTATAATTACAATTAGGAATAACTAAACCTTTGCAATGATATACACCAACATATGTATATATTTTCATGATGAAAAATTTAAAAATAAATTATTTAGATAGACAAATATAATGTCACTATAAACAAATGTTTGAATGTTCCATTGTCTTGTTACATAAGGATTAAAATATACAAATGATAACACTCTATTATAAGATTAATTGAATCAAACGATTTTTGTTCTTGTTATCCCACCAAAACACTTGATTGAATAGAGTAGTAATATTGACAAAAAAACAGAGTAGTATTATCTGGGTCGTCACGAAAGAAGGAAGAAAAATTCATCATATAATATTTATTGAAAAATAATAATATCTTTTAAGTTAGAATATCATGTTTTGAAAAATAGTTATTTAAATTAGCCTATTCCATGGTAAAAATAATATTTTTATATCGATTTGTGTTTAAATAACATATATTGTATATTTATATTTCAAACAGAATAAAAAAAGATTTTATTAGATATATATTAGAAAATATATTATTTTATAGTATATTTTAAATAATATAACTAATTAAGATATTCAAAAAATATTGTGATATATTTTCGGAAACATAATAAATGCTAGGAAATTTTAAACGAATAATGATATATACCGTAATTAACTCCAAACTTAAACTCATTTCTATATTTTTTTAGTGCTAGTTATAGTGAATAATGAAACATCATTATTCAAATCTAACATTATTCATATATCTCCATTGAATACCAAAACTCGTAACTTTATACCAAATAGAACACAAAATTATTCAAATATAACAAAAGGAGTCGTGTAACAAAAACATCAATCTTAGAACACCAAGGATTTCTATGTTTAACCTTTGCAATGATGTACACATTTGATGTTCGAAACATCACTATAAGCAACAACAATAACCAAGCTTATAACCAAACTTTGAACCATATATATTTATTTTCCTATAATGATTTACACATTTGATGTTCGAACCATATCACTTTGCAATGATAAATCAAGCAACAATAATGAAACATCGCTATAGGCAAATAAATATATATGGTTCAAAGTTATTTGAACACAAATAATGAAACATCACTTATTCGGACTATAATTTTATTGGGACAAACGGGACATGTGATGTGAACTAAAAAAGTCTTGGCAACAACATTTAATTGGACTTTTAGATCTCACGCTCTTTTTTATATAAAATATCAAACGTTTGTTAGTTCACATCACATCATTCGATCTTATTTTTGTGATAACCAAATTTCTTCTTTGATGGGACAAAACGAACAAACAGAATTTAAAAACCAAAAACATAAAAAAATTTCAAAATCAATAAGAAGAAGAAAGCAATATAAATGACAACAAATCATTTGACCAAACCTTTGATGATCCGGAAAAAAACTTTCATGGCCAATGAGAAAAAAAAAATAGAGAAAATTCTTGAAAATATGGAAGATGCAAATGATTGTGTTTCTAGGCCATCTCAATCTCCCTTTATATATGATTTCACAAGCTTGGTATATGACATAGAATTTTTTTTTTTCAAATTCGGACTAATAAGATATTCAGAAAGATATTGTGCATTTTTAGAAAATAAATTAATTAAATGAATTAAAATCGATATTCATCAAGATTGTAAAGAATATTCACCAAAATTGTAGATTTATGTTTCCTAAAATATATGTTACGAAAATATATATATGGTAAGTCGGTTGACAAAATGAATTAAAAAATAAATAAATGATAGGATTAAGAAACCCAACTAATCCGACGGATAATATTAAATCTACGAAATCAACCATCAAGATTCAAAAAAAAATTGGATCCGCGTGTATATCCGTATTCCAAATTCGGATCCGCCCAAATTTCCAGGCGTGACCAAATTCCGAATATTCTAGTTTTACCCTTAATGAAAAAAATAAAATCCCTAACAATATCAATGGCAATTTTCGAAACATCACTATAAGCAACAACAATAACCAAGCTTATAACCAAACTTTGAACCATATATATTTATTTGCCTATAATGATTTACACATTTGATGTTTGAACCATATCACTTTGCAATGATAAATCAAGCAACAATAATGAAACATCGCTATAGGCAAATAAATATATATGGTTCAAAGTTATTTGAACACAAATAATGAAACATCACTTATTCGGACTATAATTTTATTGGGACAAACGGGACATGTGATGTGAACTAAAAAAGTCTTGGCAACAACATTTAATTGGACTTTTAGATCTCACGCTCCTTTTTATATAAAATATCAAACGTTTGTTAGTTCACATCACATCATTCGACCTTATTTTTGTGATAACCAAATTTCTTCTTTGATGGGACAAAACGAACAAACAGAATTTAAAAACCAAAAACATAAAAAAAAATTCAAAATCAATAAGAAGAAGAAAGCAATATAAATGACAACAAATCATTTGACCAAACCTTTGATGATCCGGAAGAAAACTTTCATGGCCAATAAAAAAAAAATAGAGAAAATTCTTGAAAATATGGAAGATGCAAATGATTGTGTTTCTAGGCCATCTCAATCTCCCTTTATATAGGATTTTACAAGCTTGGTATATGACATAGAATATTTTTTTTTCAAATTCGGACTAATAAGATATTCAGAAAGATATTGTGCATTTTTAGAAAATAAATTAATTAAATGAATTAAAATCGATATTCATCAAGATTGTAAAGAATATTCACCAAAATTGTAGATTTATGTTTCCTAAAATATATGGTACGAAAATATATATATGGTAAGTCGGTTGACAAAATGAATTAAAAAATAAATAAATGATAGGATTAAGAAACTCAACTAATCCGACGGATAATATTAAATCTACGAAATCAACGATCAAGATTCAAAAAAATTGGATCCGCGTGTATATCCGTATTCCAAATTCGGATCCGCCCAAATATCCAGGCGTGACCAAATTCCGAATATTCTAGTTTTACCCTTGATGAAAAAAATAAAATCCCTAACAATATCAATGGCAATTTTCGGAATATAACATATATGTAATACAGTCAGTTTTCTGCTTTTATTATATAGATAGATGAATTAACGAACCTAGCTTAATATATTTTGTCAAAAAAAAACACTTCAACTTAAATTTGGAATCTATCCAAAAGAAGATAAAAGTTTTGAATTTAAAAGTTTTGAATGTTACATGTTAAATTACGACAAGTTTTTTTTTTACATCAATACGACAAGATTATAAATGGTAAAGTTTTTTTTTTTTAAATGGCCCGATACGTGGAATGAAAAGGAAAGTTACGAAAATAATTTAAAAATAGGCCCATTACTATGTTATTATGTTTACCCAAACCAAGTGAGAGCATGTGTATCGAGCTATTCCTAACCAATGCTACTACTATATGTGGCTTTTTCTCTATGTATTTTTTTGTAGGCCACATGAATTTTCTACCTATGATTTTTTAAGAATGGGTTAATTGGTGTAATAACCAAATTTAAAACAATTTTATCGTAATATTTTATGATTATGGGTAATTGGTTTTGTAATTATGATGATTTGCTCATTGTTGATGTACAATTTTTTGTATATATTTTAAATCAATGAATGTATCAGATGTTAACAAAAAAAATATTATCGTCTCAAAAAGAAAAAAAACTGTTGAAATAATAATTGACAAAATTTTGTTATAAAACGTTTTCATATAATTTTATACTACCAAAATAATTTTTTGTTGCATATGCATTAGATATAATTTCATAGTTCATACAGTAAATAATAGCCAAAATTAAAATTTCGTAGAATTGAAACCGATAAAAGAAACTAACATAGTTATTAATATATTAGACAACTATTGTGTTATCATTGTGTTTAGACATCTTTATAATTAAGTATGTACTCCATATGTTCTAAAATATATGATGTTTTAGATAAAATGCGGAGATCAACAAAATATTTTTCTTAAATAGAAATACATTTTGAACTATCATAAAAACAATAGAATTTTAAAAATTGAAAATTTAAACATTAAAATCTAAATAAAACTTTTAAATCATTTTATAAAAAGAAACAAACAAACTTCGTTAACATCTACTAATACGGGACATACAATACTTGTTTGTAAATTTAATGTGCATACTTAGGTAGCATGAAAGCTTCAGTCCATTTAATCGAAATCAGAATCGGAAACTCTTTTGTAGAACACTTCCAAATAAACTTCTTTAAAAACGCTTTGAAAGCTTGTGATTCTGTTTTAGAAGCTTAAATTTTCATTTTAAAAGTTGATTTAGTAAATATATAGTAAATGTATAACTATATTAATATATTTCTTATTTTATAAAAAAAAAAATCAACGAGCTCATAGAAGTAAAATAGAAAGAATAAAATTATATATAAGATGTTAAACTAATAATAAAATTTGATATTTGTGCACAATAATTTGAATCTTTTATTAACAAAACATTTTGCTTAAATATACTATACTAATCATTTGTGAGATATTAGAAGTGACTAATTTGATTATTTAGATAATATTATTTTTGAAAACTTGAAATTTTTTATTCTTTTCACCACAAATTTTAGGTTGTTTTATTTGATATAGTTAATTAAGTGTATACATTGATTTTGATATTTAATTTGAATTATACAATTTTTGATTATGACCTTTACAAAATTAATGCATTGGATTTTTAATATATATACACTCTTCCAAAACATAACGCATCCTATAGTTTCTTTAGAAAGTCGTTTATGCGTTTACAAACAATTTCATTTTTTCGTATCTGTTTCTGATTCTATGCAACGTAGGTGTATATTATCATTTTGTATTATATTTAAAACTAATTAATAACACAAGATGCCAAATTAAATGGAAAGATCCTCAATTGCAAGAAGAAAAGATTAAAGGAGTTCTTCGCAAGGAGAATAATATAATCAAGACAAGTAAGTCATATTCTGTTTTTTTTTTCCGACAAAAATTCTTTATTTATTGAGAATTAGAGTGGACATAGTCATACTGTACAGCATTATTGAATGACAACATTACAGAGGATGTATCAGTATTAGTAGTGAATTCTGATGAAGCAAGAAGATGAGCAGCTTCATTAAGCGATCGTTTAACAAATCAAAAAGAGGCTGACGCAAAGAGGGAAGCTTAGAAGTTGATGTCTTGAGAAATGTTCAGGAGACTCCAATCAAGTCGTTGATGAGTAAGATGTTGGATAAGAATTTGGCAGTCTCCTTCGAAGATACAGTTTTGGGAATGAAATTTTCGACATGCCGACATGGCTTGCAAGAGCGCCTTACTTTCAGCCTGAAGAGCCGATTGTGAGAAGCCCATGAAAGTATGACCGTTAAGAATAACCAAGCCTTGATCGTCTCATAGGAGCCAACCAGCGAAAGAAAGACTTGTTGTAGGATCAAAAGAAGCGTCAAAATTACATTTGTATGTGCCATAAGGTGGACGTACCCAATGTTGAGCCGTCGGGATAGAGGTCTATGCCAAAGGAATTGGAGAAGTAACAACATCGTATTGTGTAACATAGATCCATTACTTTAGTTCAGAATGGCATTAGCCAATTTCTGTTTCGGAATTGATGATTTTTGCTGCTGAAGATCCAAGAGTTACGAGACGTCCAAATGTACCATAAAATCCAAAAGGCATCAATTTTTCCTCTACTTTTAGGGGGACTTCATGAAGGCGGTCAAGTAAGCGGATATTTTTATAAGTGCTCAGTGAGGGCATTGTGATCCAGTTGAGGGAACGAAAACGAGCCGTGGAGCAAAATGTTTGGGAAATCAGACACGTGAAAAGCAAGTGAGTAAGAGTTTCTTCATCACCACCGCATCGGGGATATCTGGTATTAAGACTGACACTGCGAGATTGTAAATGAGTCATAGTAGCCAAAGCTTTAGAGAGTATACACCAGAGGAAGTGTTTCAACTTTGGCATTATCAGTAGTTTCCAAATTTTTATTTTGTTGTCGATATCTCCATGTGGCGGGACAATCATCGACGTGATGGGATCAGATTGCCAGGCTAGTTTGTATCCCGAACGTACCTTATAGTTTCCATGTGGAGTGAGAGTCCAATACTGAGTATCACAAGTAGGATGTTGAGGCAAATGGATAGAGTAAATGTGATCATAGTCGTCTTGATGTATATGCTCTGTTATGGATTGTGTATTCCAGTGACGTGTAGGAGATTAAACGCTTATCAAATCACAGACTCGCAAGTCTGAATCTTGAGAAATACTCATCGCTGGTTTAGGTGGTGAGGAGGATAACCAATTTTCTTCAAAATCTCGGATAGTTTCTCCATCTCCAACATTATGAATAATGCCTTTTTAAGTAACTCTAAGCCCATCCATAAGATTGAAGTCGTTGAGCTTTTTCATTCAGAACCGTAGTATCCTTGTAATATATTGCTTTGAAGAGCCTGGCTAATAATGAATTTGGATGTTTCAGAAGTCTCCAAGCTTGTTTTGCCAAGAGAGAATCATTGAATTTAGGTAGATAAGTCCTCCTTGATGTTTAGGTAACTGCAATATGTCCCATGCTACCCACGGAATACTTTGTTTGTCTGCCTTTTTATCCCACCAAAAGCGACGAAGGAGAGATGTAATCTCATATGTCATTTTTCAAGGTAATTTGAAACAAGACATGGAGTAAACCAACATGGATATCGCGACTTATTCCAGTAAAATTTCTTTACCAGCAGGAGATAGATTTTTTTCCGTCCATGAAGAAGTTCGTTGTTTAACTCGGTCAACAAAAGTATGAAACATTTCAGTCTTCTTTCTACCAAATTTCTCCGGTAGGCCTAAATATTTTCCTCCCCCTCCTTGATTGTGGATGTCTAATAAAAGCTTGAGCCGCTCTTGTTTATGTCCATGAACGAGAGATCCAAATGTGATGGTAGACTTGCTGCCATTAATTTTCTGACCAGAACATCTCTCATATAGATCAAAGACTTTCCTGAGTGCACGGAAATTCCGTTCATTTGCTTGAATGAAAAAAGAGAGAATCATCGGCAAAGAGTAAATAGCTGATAGAAGGTACTCCATTTCCTATCTTAATACCCCGTATATTTCTTTTATCCATTTCTATCTTCATCAAATGGTTGAGTACATCCACGCATAATATAAATAAATACAAAGAGAGGGGGTCACCTTGTCGAATACCACGTTGCGGGGTAATAAATCCGTGAGGAGAACCATTAATCAAAACAAAGTAGGTGACTGTCCTAATGGTTGCCATGATCCATGAAATCCAAATATCCGAGAAACCAAAGGCTTTCATAGTAGCTTCCAAAAAGTCACATTCTACTCGATCATACGCTTTGGAGATGTATGTTTTAACAGCCATATAGGTTTAGATACTCTCCGCCTTTATTTGAGTGAATACATAAGTTCATTGGCTATGAACATATTGTCGGAAGCCATTCTTTCCAGAATTAAAGTCTGCGCTTCAGAGATAATGCTATCCAAAGAGCCTTTAAGCCGCGAGATTACTAACTTCGAAATGATCTTGTAAATAACATTGCAATGACCAATATAACGGTAGTCAGCAAGCGAATATGGAGTTTGCACTTTGGGAATCATACAAATGTTTGTATGGTTAAGGCCTGGTGTCATGATTCCAGTAGAAAAGAAACGGCGAACTTCATAGCATACATCTTTGCCAACTAGGTCCTAGCATTGTTGATAAAACCTTGCCGTAAAACCATAAGGACCATGTCACTTATCTGCTCCAATAGCAGTGACCGCTGTGAAGATTTGTTGGTTAGTAAAGTCACAAGTGAGCCATGTATTGATTTCATCTGTGATTGTTCCTTTAAAATCATGAAAAACATTATGATCAAGGGTCGACCGAGAACTTGTGTATACAGAGGTGAAGAAATTTTCCGCTAGTAGCCCAATTTCCTTTTCTCCTCTTACCACATTATTCTGATCATCGTGTATGGAGAGTAGTATGTTCCACGAATACCTTTGCTTAGTACAGTAATGAAAGAAGCTCATGTTTATGTCTCCTGCAACCATACGTTGGTGTCTACTTTTCTGTATCTAGTATTCTTCTTCATCATGGTATGCTCTTTGCAATTGATTCGAATTGTAGGAATCTCTAACCGCAGAGGAGGTGAGGAAGTCATAGCTATTTCCAGGTCTTCTTGTAATTTTGAAATACGTCTTGATGCATTCATATTGTTGTTTCTTCTACATAAAGCAAGGGATCATCGACAAGAAGAAATTTGGTCAGTGATATTAGCTGTATTCGAGAGTGTAGGGGAGAACCATCCATCGACAACATTTAAACTCTGGAAATTGCAGCATTCTATTGTTAAAGCGTAGTTGTTTTCTTCGCAAAGATACTTTGAAACCAATGTATGTAAGTATAGGTTTATGATCATAGCCGGTTCTTGGAATATAACTTGCCTCAGAAGCTGGAAACCGAGCAAGATAACAAGTGTTTACAGCCACTCTATCAATGCATTCTTCTATTGTGTGATCAGAATACCAGCCCATGAAAATATGTCATCCATCGATTGTATATCTGAAATATCACAAGTAGAATATAGATCCTAAAGGTTTCAGAAAGTCCATTCATCATGGATCCGACCTCCACGCTTTTCAGCATTTGATAAGATCTCATTAAAATCGCCTAATAGAATCCACGAATCATCTATGTCTGAACTTATGTGTTTCAGTCTGTCCCATAGTCCATATCTTCTTTTCTGGACCGGATGACCATAAACGCAAGACAAAAAGAACGACATTCCATTGAAATTGATGTGCACATCAATAAGCCGTACATCTTCAAACAAACGAGAAACTGAAACTGAATCTTTCCAAAACAAAGCTAATGCTCCACCATGACCCGATGGAGGTATACAAACAGAATTGGGAAATCCTAAAGAACCAGCTACTTGGTGAACTACTAAAGGACCATTCATCGTCTCTATTGAGAATAGGATATATGGATGATAAAGGCGACAAAGCTCCCTCAGCCGAGGTGTGGTCAGTGACCCGATAAGGCCCTGACAGTTCCAGGAGATGAACTTCATGGAACCTGTTGGGGCACCCCCCCCCCCACGCTTCCGTCTATTTCTTGGTTATTAGAACAAGAATCTGCCGATTCATCACTGACTCGATGCATTGGTGAGTTTGCCTTCTTTCTAGTAGGACCTAAAACTAGACGGTCTTGAGGCATACCTTCGGGATGATCATTAGTCTCCATTGTGTTACGCTTACGTTTGCTTCCTTCTCCATCTGTCTCTGGTTTCAGAATATTGATTTGGTAATCCAATGGTTCTTCCACTATTCCTTTATCCTTAGCCTTGTGCAGAGCCTGGACCTGTTGTTGTTCATCCACGTCAGATACAATCAGAAATCGGAATGACGCTCTCAAACAGAAATCTTGGTTCGTGGTTACAAATCGCATTCATGATCGCCATGTGAGAAAATATTTATAAGTAAGTCCTATTCATATACCTAGTTTTATGAATAAATGCAAATTTTTAAAGTGTAATTTAAAACGTGTTTAATTTGTGGCCAGTTAGAGATTTAAAATAAATATAATTTAAAAAAAATACATAAGCTTTTGTTATACATGGGTTTAGTACCCATCTAGTTAGCTCAGCCCATATCTATTCTCTGGACAAAGGGTCGGTCAACAAAAGAAAACTCGGCCCACAAACAAAAGTGGTCCGAACGTCAGTCGTTCACACCGAGCTCATCATTATTGGCTCGGCTTGACTCGGCTCGCAGCTGTTCCTGCTCGGCTTGGCCCGCAACCTCGGATCGGCTTAGCTCCACTAACAGACAAAGATGAGATCGGCTTGGCCCATTCCATCATCAAAAGTAAGGCCCATCCGCATGATCTCGACAAGGAGTCAACGGCCCGTACAAAGTACCCCGGATTTTACTATAAATAGGAGTCATCACTGTACATTTATGTAAGTTTTGGGGATTTGTGCACTAACTACTTTCTCTCTCTGGAATTAACACGTACCGAATAATCCGAGCTCGTCTCTTGACCTGCTCGGAATCCTTTTTTACTTCAATATAAACACGCTCGTCGCCCGAACAACTTTCATACTTTCCTGTTCGTTTCCGATCTTAGTCATTTCCCTCATAAGATAAAACTTTGACCTTCAGACCCCGAGCACGTCAGCTCTCCCGAGCAATACGCGCATTTGGCCTTTGTGACGAACTCGGTTATCACAATTGGCGACGTATGTGGGGAATAGAGTTTTTCTTCACTAACGGACAATTTCGACAATGACAGGACCTCCAACGAGAGAGGATTTCATCATCATCCCAGACAAGTCAAGCTCGGGGACGACCTCGCAAGTGAAGGGTTAACCCGACAAGCAACCGACCCAACGAACAGGACATGTATGTCCTGTTGAAGGCTCTCATGACCCAAGTGGAAGAGCTGTCCTGAGGGAGCATGGCCCGTTTCGACCAGCTCGCCACAGCACAAGCTTTGTGCCAAGGATAGATCAATGATTTGAAGGCGTCGGTTCAACAATCGACCACGCCTCGGACAACTAACTTTATTCTGCGCCTTCAACGCGTCTTATTTGGAAGGATCATCGACCCAGAACATTGGGCAAGGCAGACCAACTACCTTGCATTCTTCAGCACATCAAACCGAGGAAACCACCGGTCAACCTCTCGTCACCGAAGTTCTGAGCGGATCAGAAGCAGACGCTCATAGAGACAACGAGATCGAGGACCTAAAATTAATGCTACGAAGCATGACGTCAAAAGTCCACCAGGCGATCAGCTCGGCACCCGAGATCGACCTCGTACTCGAAGAAACCCAAAACACTCCTTTCACCCGAAGTCTCACGGTTATCCAAGTCGAGAACCCATGGAAGATTAAGATGATAACATATGACGAAAAATCCGACCCAAGGCAATTTCTGACAGCTTTCCGTATTGCAATGGGCCGAACAAAGTTCAATCTCAGGGAGCGCGACGCAGGCTATTGCCAGCTGTTCGTCGAACATCTGACCGGATCCGCCATAGATTGGTTCTCTCATTTGGAGTCGAACTCAATCGAAGGATACCAAGATCTAACACACGTGTTTCTCAAGCATTACTCAATGTACATCCAGGAAGAAGTGTCTAACGCCGACCTCTGGGCCATCGCGCAAGGACAACAAGAGATCCCCCGATCATACATCACCCGTTTCAATAACGTCCTTGCCAAGATATCAATTACCGACTGTGAGGGCCTATATCCGTTGAGAAACGGTTTATGGTACCAGTCCAGTTTTCGCGAAGAGCTAAAGAAAAACAAGTCGAACTCGCTAGAAGACGCTCTTCACCGAGCAACAATCTTCACCGACCTCGAAGAAGAAAAGGAAACCTTAGTGAAGACGTTCGGACCCAAAGGCTCCAACTCGAAAGAAAAGGCAAAGAAGAGCGCCGAGCAATACGAACCATGCCAACACTACGATCAAGATTATAAAAAGACGAGAGAGGAAGATATTGCAAGAAAGGGGAAATCGGCATATTACGTCAGCGATCAGTCGCAGGACTACCAGCGGGAAGAAGAGCGGCCAACCCCAGATTATCTCCAGGATCACCCCCCCCCCCAAGGCTACCAGCAAGATCATCGCCCGACCCAAGGCTACCAACAAGACCATCGCCCGACCCAAGGTTACCAGCAAGATCAAAACCAGGGCAAGCCGTGGACCAACAAATTTGTTCGGGGAGGCGACAAGAGCAAGCTCTTTTGCGACTATCATCAACGAGCAGGTCACAGCACAACCAACTGCAGAAACTTACAAGCTATCCTCTATGCTGACTACCAAAAGGACGGAAAAATGTTGGTGTCAAACCGCAACCAACCCCCCCCCCCAAAGCAAGTAAACCAGGCGACGTAGCCAAAGAACGAAGCCGAACGTTTCAAACTCGTCCAGGAAGAGAAGAAGAAATAAGTCACCTTCGCAGAGGAAATTGAGCAGATAAACGTGAACACAGCGGCCGCAACAAACAAACGAGCTCGTGACGAGGAGGACAAAGATGGAATGCCTCCACCGAGAAGGCGCATCAACATGATAATGGGAGGCCTACCACTGACCAACGACTCAGTAAGATCGATAAAGGAGTACGAACGCCGAGCATCCGCTCAACAACATTGGAACAGAAACAGCAACAGCGATCTCAAGATTGGCAGCGATATCACTTTCACCGAACAAGACGAAGAAGGGCTGGACCGACCACACAACGATCCGCTCGTCATCGTACTTCGAATAGGCGAATGCGAAGTCTCCAAGATTTTACTCGACAACGGAAGCTCGGTCGACTTAATCTTCAAGGAAACATTACAACGCATGGAGCTCAGTAATTACCGAGTAAACCATCCGCAAAGCCACTGACAAGCTTCTCCGAGGACTCGATCACCACGATCGGAACGATCAAGCTCCCTGTCTACGTCGGCAGGATATCCAAACTCACCAAGTTCATGGTTGTCGACTGACCAGCCATCTATAATGTCATTCTGGGCACACCATGGATACGCGAGATAAAAGCGGTCCCATCCACATATCACCAATGAGTCAAGTTCCCTACGCGTTTCGGCATCTTTACTCTCTGAGGGGTCCAGCGAATCTCCCGAACATGATTCCGCATCGAGCATAAAATCCACCATAAGTCACATGCTTACATGGTCGCCGAGCCACAAATCAAACTGCCACCACCCGACCGACCACATAAGGATGCCGTCGTTAAGGTCAACATCGACATCAGCGATCCTGAACATTGCGTGGGAATAGGTGCCGATCTACGGGAAGATCTGCAAGACAAGCTCGTCGAATTCCTCAAACAAAACGCCACGACTTTCGCTTGGACCACCAGTGATATGACCGGAGTCGATCCATCAATCGCATGCCACGAGCTGCACATTGATCCAGTGTTCAAACCAATCAAGCAAAAAAGGAGGAAGCTCGGTCCCGAGCGCTCCAAAGCCGTAAACGATGAAGTAGAACTGCTTTCCAAAGCGGGTTCGGTCACCGAAGTCAAGTTGTAGTAGTGAAGAAGAAGAACAGCAAATGGCGAGTATGCGTTGATTTCACCGATCTCAACAAGGCATGCCCTAAAGACAGTTTTCCTTTGCCGCATATCGACCGGCTCATTGAAGCAACCGCCGGGCACGACCTGTTATCATTCATGTATGCCTTCGCCGGATACAATCAAATCATGATGCATCCCGGCGATCGCGATAAGACCTCATTCATCACCGACCGTGGCACATACTGCTACAAAGTGATGCCGTTCGGACTCAAAAATGCAGAAGCAACATATCAACGACTGGTCAATCGCATCTGAGCAGATCAGCTCGGAAAAATCATGGAGGTCTATATCGATGACATGCTTGTCAAATCCACCTCGGCCGACGATCACGTCCTTCATCTGGAAACATGTTTTAAAAGCCTAAACAAGTACGGGATGAAGTTAAACCCGAACAAGTGCACATTCGCAGTCACATCGGGAGAATTCCTCGGTTACATAGTCACAAGAAAAGGAATCGAGGTAAATCCTAAGAAGATAACGGCAATCACCGAGCTCCCTTCACCAAAGAACACTCAGGAGGTTCAACGATTAACCGGACGCGTTGCGGATCTAAATAGATTCATCTCTCGATCAACCGATAAGTGCCTTCCCTTTTATAACTACCTCCGAGCAAACAAGAATTTCGATTGGGACGCAAAATGCGAGGATGCATTCCAGCAGCTGAAAACCTACATGTCCACCCCGCCAATCTTGGCCAAACCCGAGGAGGGAGAGACACTATACTTATAGATCTCGATATCCACTTCAGTAGTAAGCAGCGTGCTTGTTCGAGACGACCGAGGCGACCAAAAGCCCATCTTTTACACGAGCAAAATCTTCGATGATGCCGAGACATGCTACAACACGCTTGAAAAGCTCACACTAGTCGTAGTCATTTCAGCGAGAAAGTTCCGACCCTATTTCCAGTCACACTCGGGGGTGGTACTAACGAACCAGCCAATCAGGACAATCTTGCACAGCCCGAGCCACTCCGGCAGAATCGCTAAGTGGGGAGTCGAGTTAAGCGAGTATGATATCGAGTATAAACCACGAACTAGCGCCAAGTCTCAAGTCTTAGCTGACTTTCTGATCGAGCTGCCACCAGAGCTCACCATCAGCGAAGAGCAGATTCCAAAGAAAAAGTGGGTCCTATTCCTTGATGGCTCCTCATCAAGAAATGGTTTGGGGGTAGGTCAAGCTGAAATCCCCAACAGAAGAGATAATCGAGCAGTCATTCCGCCTCGCCTTCCCAGCTTCCAACAATGAGGCTTAATACAAAGCACTTCTAGCCGTTTTACGGTTAGCCGAGGTGGTGGGAGAAAGGCAAGTAGATGTGTTCTCCGACTCCCAGCTCTTCGTAAATCAATACAATGGAAAGTACGAGGTAAAGAACGAATGCATGGACGCATACCTGAAGCTCGTCCAGAAAATCGTCGCCAGGATCGGCTAGGTAACACTGACCAAAATACATCATTTGTCGCCACGGCAATTCATCCGCGGATGCCTTGGCCGCGTTAACATCGACATCTGACCCCGATCTTCGGAAAATCAGACCAGTCAAATCTATAGCCCGACCAAGCATCTCCCAGGACGAAGAAGTGCTCGTTGTGACCGAAGAGGAAGAAGGAATGGATGACGCTTACAAAATTAACGAAGAAATTACTAAGGTCGCCGCACTCGAACCAGACGAAGCGATTGATTGGAGAGACGAGATAAAATAGTACATTCTCAACGGAAAGGTTCCCGAAGATCGATGGGTGGCTTGTAGACTAAAAGCCCGATGCGCGCAGTATGTGATTATGAAGGACGAACTGTTTCGGTGGAGCGCATCCAAGGCCCTTCTGCGGTGCATTCACAGACAAGAAATCAAGTAGGTCACCGAGGAAACCCACGAAGGAGCAGGAGGGAATCACACAAGTGGCCGAGCTCTCGCTGCCAAAATCAAGTGACAGGGGCACTTCTGGCCGACCATGATCGCCGACTGCGAAAAGTACGTATTAAGGTGCGAGATGCCAAAGGCACGCACCGAAGATTCATCAACCAGCTGAACTTCTCACAACTGCGGCCACACCCTACCCTTTCATGCGATGGGCGTTGGATATCATCGGACCCCTCCCGGCCTCGCATCAGAAAAAGTTCATCTTAATCATGACCGACTACTTTACAAAATGGGTCGAAGCGGAATCATATGCTGAAATCCACGACCTCGATGTTCAGAAGTTCGTATGGAAATACATCATTTGTCGCCACGGCCTCCCGTACGAGATCGTAACCGACAACGGATCTCAATTCATATCCAACATTTTCGAAGGGTTCTGCACGAGATGGAAGATTCGCTTGAGCATATCCACCCCGAGGTACCTACAAGGAAATGGGCAGGCCGAAGCAATGAACAAGACAATAATTGATGGACTCAAAAAACGAATAGAGAGAAAGAAAGGCCTCTGGGCCAACGAGCTTGACGGCATCCTATAGTCCCACCGAACAACGCCAAGAAACTCAACCGGTCAGACACCTTTCTCCCTCTCTCATGTAATGGAGGCAATATCCCCTGCCGAGCTAAGCGCACCAATAATTCGACTGAGTGTCTCACCCGAACACGAGGAGCTTAACAACAATATGATCATCGATCGTCTCGACCAAGTGGAAAAAATCCGTGACCGAGCACTGCTTCGACTTCAGAATTACCAACATTAGATCACTCGCCATTATAACAAGAAGTTTAAAGGCCGACGTTTCGTCAAAGGCGACCTCGTGCTTCGCAAGGTATTCAAAAACACGAGCGAATACCGAGAAGTCAAGCTCGGCGCTAAATGGGAGGGCCCCTATATCATCTCCAAGATGGTTAAACCAGGAGTATACGAGCTCGTCACGATGAACGGAGAAGCCATTCCACACTCGTGGAACGCAAACAAACTTAAGCGGTACTACTACTAGCCCGAACAGTCAATGAAGAACCGAAGACTGAAGAACCGATGATAAGCTCAAAAAAAAAAAAACGAGCTCGCTATACACGAGCTCGGAGTACTCCGATATGTAATGTGAACTACGATCGGCTTGATCCCCTCTTCGGGGTACATAGTAAACCTCTCACGAGGCTCAGCTATATCAATAAATAAATTTTAACAAGTACTTTATCTACTTTATTACTTTATCACTACCTGAACAATCGACAATCTGGCCAAATGTTCGATACAGAGTGCCTAAAGCACACAAGCCGGGCCAAATTCCCACACAAGGCTGATCGACAGGAAATAATCCGAACCTAGTTTTCGCATAACTGTTCCGATCAGACCTTAAGGACAAAACCGAGCATTCACTCGCACCTGACCTTTGGGATAACGAGTGAAACCATCAATCCCATAAACATAAGTAAGCCAGGCCCAGCCCCCGCACAAGGACGATTGACAGAAAAAATAAGCCGAACCCAGTTTCGCATAAGTGTCCTGGTCGAACCTACATGATAAGCCGAGCACTCCACTCGCCCCTTCTCTCTAACACCTAACATAATCCGAGCATATCACTCGTAACCGAACATACGAATATTGTAAGGTTAAGTATGCAAAAAAGCAAAAGCTAAGTACGTGGAAAAGCCCGAACAAATTCCATAAACGAACGAGCAAATAGACAGGAAATCCGACCTTATATTCAAAAAAAAAGGAGAAGTCCAAGCATACAAAAAAGAAATGCATAAAGCACAGGTCCGAGCATACAAAAAGGAGGAGGATTTCAAGGTACAACAAAAGAAGATTAAAATTTAGGAAGCAGCAGCAGAACAGTTCCCATCTTGACCATCCGCAGAACCCTCATGCTGATCAGGAGCATGATCCTCGGCCCGACCTTCGGTCTCTTCAACCAATCCTGCTGCTCGGAGGCCATCCGCCACTTCGGAAGTCACGGCAATCTGGTTAGAACCATAAGGATCTGGGACGAGCGCGGCTCTCCTCCCGACCACGATTCCTCAGAGGAGTCATGACAAAGTCTTCCTCGCCTAATTCCGTAAACTAGATTTCGAGAAGCTCGCGCTGAAGTTTGACCACGTCATAATCCGCCTTCTCTATCATAGAAACCGGGATATTAAAGTTGTTTTTAACAAGCTTCTTCAACATCGAAGCAACCGCGGCAGCCTGGTTCATCTTTATCTGTTGCCTCTTCCCGAGAGATTCCTCCTCCCTTGCCTACTTGATCTTCAACAGCCGAGCTTGAGCCTTCCCTAACATTCGCTTCCTCTCCTTGAGAATCGATAGATGCATTCAAACGAGCACACCAGCGCTAAGCTTTCCTTCCAGCTTGGTTACACGCTTAGCCAAATCATCAGCCTCCGCCTGAGTATTGGAACAGCTGGCAGGACACTCCCTGTTCTCGACATCCAATCGAGCATTCTCAGCGGCAATCTCTTCCGCCTTCTTCTCCAGCATGGCGGCCTTGTCCTCCTCATTCTTAAGTGAGGATCGAAGCTCCTCTACGGTCTTCACCTGCTCGCAAAAATCCTCAATCTCGGTGACAAACCTCTGGGCTTTGATGAGGGCCCACTTCAACACACGGGTCCTATTCCTACAAGCAACCCGCTCCCTCTCATAATGCTCGATGAGCAAATTATAGTTGCAGAAGAGCTACACAAAAAAAAACAAGTTATGAGATAACCAAAACCACTACGGACTAACGCAGACGCCAAAAGAAAGCATACCAGAGCAAAATCAGCTGCAGCCTGCTTATGAAACTCAAGCATGAAGGATTCATTGACCGAAGGAAGCTCCCTCGGTGGACTGTCGCTAAGAGCGCGGAAAAATACGCACAGGCCATCGCGTTACGAAAAATCAACCTTCCCCCACCATACTCAATAGTGAAGGAATAATCGGGCTCAACCGCCTCAGAAAGAGGTCCATCATCCTCGTCGTCAGCTTCGGTTTGATTGGCCAAAGCATCCTCGACCCCAAGTCGACCAGCGGAATCTCCGACCTCCCAAACGCCAGCACGCTCGGTAGCTTCAACCTCAGCCCGATCAACCAAAGCTTCACCTTCAGCTCCCCGATCTCCGGCCTCTACAATAGCGTCAGACGCCACCTCCTTCCTCTTCCTCCTGTTAAGAGGCGGACCTCGGAAACATCCTTGGCTTCCTGGTCCTGAGCCTCCGCCCAAGTCTCTGCCTTAGTAGTCGTCACTTCATCAGGCTGTGATCTTTTCTTCTTCTTCTTTTTCTTCTTCTTCTTCTGAGAATCAGCCGCGTCAACCGCCACGCTCACTTCACGATACAGCTGCCGATGGCTCTCATCCGAAAAACCATCCCTGGAGGAAGCGGACCGAGCGAATCCTCCCCATCAGAACCTCGACTGGCAGCATTAACTTGCTCGTCACTGAGATTCCCCAACGTAGTCGACGACCTCGATGTCCATGTGACCCGTAGTCTTCTTCGCCCTACTCCTCTTCGGGTAATGAACAAGCGGTTTGATGTTTAACTCAATCAAGGACTTGACCAAACGAAGACGACAACCTACAGAACAATCTCAGTCAAGAAAATGGCCGAACCAAAAATACACCAAGGGAAAGTGAGAAATACCTTCGTCAAGACGCTCAAGAGCTCTTTTCACTCGCTCGGCGTGAACTTCTGGCCACTTCTGAATCCCACGAGCAACGAGCTTCTCCAAATCCTCGTAAAAACCATCTGGCACCGGAAGAGTAAAAGGAAGACGATCTGCAAAAAAAAAGGAAACGAGCATGAGTTAGTCAATTAAAAGGAACGAGCAGAGCAAAAACATATTACCATGAAGATGGTTCCATTTCGTCTTATACTGACTCCCCGGGTCAGAAACTGAGGCTGAATTGGCTCGAGCATAAAAGTAGCGGTCTTGCCAGTCATCAACCTTGGACGGTTTTCCGATGACGACTCTAAGACCATTTCGGGCCCTCATACTCACATAACGAGTCCCTACGGTCATACTGTTCGTTGATATCGACGAAATTTATTCGAAGAATCGAAGACTCATGTCGACACCACACTCGGCACCCGAGACCATGGAGCCGACCAAGTTCTGAACCACCGCGGGACAGAGTTGAGACAGTGCAATCCTCCTCTCCTGGCAATAAGCAATGAGCAACTTCAGCAAGGGAAACCTCAAATGGATATCCATGAACCAGAAGTCATACATGCATATCCACACCTTCGGGCAATGCCAAGGTCTCTCATTCGGCTCGCGTTTGCGAAGCTCGAGCCAGCCAGTGCCACCAGTGGAACAATTGTTTACAATCCACCTCAGATCGTTATCAGTGCACTTCGTCTGAAGAACGGGATGCAAGGGGCGAGGCTTCCTTGCCTTCTCAGAGTCACCCGAAGTCTGCTGCCCTTTCTTCCTCCGAGCCTTTTGGGACTTGCTCGGAACCGGCGAAAGAGAAGCAAGCTTAGCCTGATCTACAAGGTAGACGTCCTCTTCTTTCAATGGGAGAGAACTCGGATGTTGCCTCCCGTCGTCGTCCGAATCTATGAGATAAGGAACCTGGATAGTCGGAAAACTATCCAAGATCGGAGACAAACGAGCATGATGGCTTCGCGGGCTCGGACCAATTATTTCCGTTCGCTCTGAGCTTGCCAAATAACTGGATTGCCCAACATACGAGCTGGATTGAGCGGAATTACCACTGGACAACCTGACCGAGTGAAGGTCGTCACGATCGGAGGACGATTCAGAATGAGAATCGATTATCATCGCTAATACTACAATAACAGTAGAGAGAGAAAATAAATTCTAGAGAGAAGGGAGAGCAAAATACCTATAAGGAGAGAAATGAAGAATGAAGAGAAGCGAGGAGAGTATTTATAGGCGAAGCGGCAGTTTTTCGAGGAAGGCACAATCATTACATCTAGGCGACTCTTCAGTGCCCGACGGTCTATAGGCATTATCATTACATCCAAGCGACTTTTCGACTTCCAACAGCTTTCCCAAGAAACCTTTGGCCTTCCAGAGGACAAAAAACGACCAAACAGAACACACAAACAAGCCGACCAAGGCTCCTTCGAACAGATATCGACCCAACTAAAAAACTCAACAATCCGCCGACCTTAGTGAACTTGAAGATCGACGAACTGGGGGGCTTACTGTTATATATGGGTTTAGCACCCATCCAGTTAGCTCGGCCCATATCTATTCTCTGGACAAAGTGTCGGCCCAACAAAAGCAAACTCGGCTTACTAACAAAAGTGGCCCGAACATCAGTCGTTCACACCGAGCTCGTCATTGTCGGCTCGGCTTGACTCGACTCGTAGACTATTCATGCTCGGTTTGGCCCGCAACCTCGGATCGGCTCGGCTCCACTAACAGAGAAAGATGAGTTCGGCTTGGCCCATTCTGTCATCAAAAGTACGGCCCATCCGCACAAGCTCGATAAGGAGTCAACGGCCCGTACAAAGTACGACCCAATTTTACTATAAATAGGAGTCGTCACTGTATATTAATGTAACTTTTGGGGATTTGTGCACTTACTACTTTCTCTCTCTAGAATTAACACGTCTCGAATTGTAACTCGAGCTCGTCTCTTGACCTGCTCGGAATCCTTTCTTACTTCAATATAAACACGCTCGTCACCCGAACAACTTTCATACTTTCCTATTCATTTCCGATCTTAATCAGTTTCCTCTTAAGATAAAACTTTGATTTTTGGACTCTGAGCACGCCAGCTCTCCCAAACAAGACGCGCATTTAACCTTTGTGACGAACTCGGTTATCACAGCTTTGGAGATACAAATCTTGAGAAGATACCAAAAATAAGGTATAAATGGCTTGAGAACAAATGGACCACATAAGAAAGTGAACTAATCTTTATTCCTAAATTCTTTTGATTTAGAAACAAAAAAAAAATTACATATACATTCGTTTGTTTACCGACCGCTATTTCACCTTGTACTTCCTGTTTATCCATAAATGAATATTTGAAAAAACTTGATTAAACATAATCTAACTTATAAACTATGCTCACTATTTTCACATATGCAAACTGCACAACTTATTGGTCAATTGTATTAGTGATTTGAAATATCTTCAAATAAAGTTCATATTGGGTATCTTTCTATTTAAATTAATTTGGTTGACCATAATATTTCAGATATTGCAAAAGAGGTTCTCAAAATCAAAATCATGCTCTTATTTAGATTATTTATATTGCTAAGAGTGTGATTTAAATAGGAAAATGTTATATAAAGTGGTTTAGCAATTTATGATTCCGTGGTCCTCTAATTGATTTTCAACTAAGGATGTTATCAAGATAACGTTCACATGTTCCTTTTTTAACAATTTTTTTTTGCTTTTGTTTTCTCTCACACAAAATTGTGTGTTTTATGCAAAGGTAGTGGGGAAGAGATTCACGAAATTTAGGCTTTGATTCTGCAAATCTCAGCTTTCTTTAAATAAGCATATACATATCTTCCAGTCGATGCCATTCAACGTCGTGCATAACTACATCCCCAAAATGAGTACTAACTAAATATTGGGATTTAATTTTTTGGTTTTTTTCAATATGTAAAAATTCGACAGTCTATATTATCAATGATAAATTGATTTTCAGTTAAAAACAATAAACTTTTTTATTTGATCTAAATCAAAAAAAAAAATTTAAATAAACGTTTACATATCATTGTTCAAAAATAAAAATAAACGTAGACAATCTAACAAATTAGAAATCGTGCTACTTAAAATATCATCACGTTAACGAACTTTGCTTGCTCAAATAAATTTGTATTATTACAAAAAAAAAATAAAAAAAAAAATTTGTATCAGATTTTTTTTTTGTGTATGAAAAATTTGTATCCGATTTACCAACCATTTTTATGCCACAAAAAAAATGGGAAACGAAACTTCGTAACGAATTTGTATATGGGACTGCTACGAAATTATCTTAACACTTCTTAATTCTTCCAAACTCATCATTATTTTTTCAAACGTAAGGAGGAACACTTACTGTTGGTGTTTACAAACATTGGACCTAGCAATAAACGTGGGGCTGTTGGGGCAAATAATCAAAATTTTAGCTTAGAAATATTTAAATTGAAAAAATAAATATTTAAATTGACAGAATAGCTAACCTATGATTTGTGCTGAACTTTGAATAAGAAACTGTGGACTTTCATTATCTTACTCATGTCTCTATTCTTCATACTTTCATTAACATACTTTTTGTTATATAGAATATTCGACATTTTACAATCAATGAATAATTATAATGTTTGGACGCGGCTAAGATCGCACAAGACATAGGCTCTGTTTGGAAACTAGAAACAAAAGTCCTTTAACCTTTTTCAGCGGAGACGGGACGGGAGGAACCCTAGCCTCGTTGGTTCTTCAAATCTCTCTTCCGATTCAAGTGTTCATATACGGAATTCGTCGACGGGAAGGAATTAGTGACCCGGTGAGTTCTCCAAAAGCACAGTGATCCATGAATCCGCCCGCCAACGATTAATAGAAACGATTTTGACTCTCGTGATCTCGGAGCTCAAATCGCTGCAATTCATTTGCCTTCTTCAAGGATCATCAGAAGCTATGCCAGAGAAGAAGAATGAGATGGGATTTCAATTATGTAAGAAAATTTTGGTTTTCTTCCGCAATTTGCTTCTTTAACCAAAGAATCTGCTTTTCTTTTTGGTTGCCCCTTTCGACACCACCTCCGCCTAAAACCGTTGCCCATGCCCACACCGCCACCGCTTAAAACCGCCAAATCAGACCAGGACCAGCTCGCTATCTTCGTAGCCGGAGCCGTTGCAGCCCCAATGAACATTTTGAGCTGGAACTATCAAGGTGCAGGAAGCACGGAGACAGTTCGGAGACTCTGGGAGCTGTAGCGTACGTATTTTCCGGATTTTTTATTTTTAATAGAAACTAAACAGCGATTTGATCACATAGATGGTTTGAAAGCTAGTCTTGGTTACGATTCTTTAGTCACAGTTGAACTCAGGGGTTTAAGTGGGGGGTTTGGCTCTAATGTGGAAACAAAACTACAACGTGGTGATTCTTTCTTAAAATTCAAGGATAATTGATTTACGAGCAAAGTTAGGCTCTCTTGAATTTTACATCTATTGCGTTTATGGAGATCCTGTAAAGGAAAAGCGACAAATGGTCTGGGAACAATTATCTCAGTTGGGTTTAGCAAGAGATGAAGCTTGGTGTCTGTTGGGAGATTTCAATGAGTTAATGCGTAAGGAGGAAAAGCTGGGTGGTACAGAGAGACGAGAAAACTCCTTCTGGGATTTCAGAAACATGGCAAAGAACTGCAAGATAAGAGAAGTAAGGAGCTCAGGGAATGTCATCTCATGGGCAGGATGGAGAGACAACATATGGATTCAATGCAGACTCGACCGTAGTTTTGGAAATGATGTGTGGTTCGGCTGTTTCCGAGATCACATCTGGAATATCTTGCTTCATGGGCATCTGACCATCGCCCAATTAAGCTATCCTTCGCTCTGGAACACGTTGAGCAAAGCTATGGCAGATTCTATTTTGATAAGAGATTAACATCTAAACCCGTTTTTGAAGAATGTGTGGGAAAAGGCTGGAACGACATAGCTCAGAATGGCGCATCAGTACTTGATAGAATCTCCAATTGTAGAAAAGAGATGGCGAAATGGAAGCGAGCATCTGATATGAGCTCAAAAACTCGGATCCAAAGACTGCTAAGGAGTTGGAAACAGAGTTATCAAGTTCGCATCCAAACAGAGGCCTTATGCAAACTCTGAAACGTGAGCTACCATTAGCGTACAAGGATGAGGAGATTTTCTGGAGAGAAAAGAGCCGGTAACAATGGCTGAGAGAAGGAGATTTAAACACGCCATACTTCTTCAATTGTGTCAAAGGGAAAAAACTCAGGAATAAAGTCATTATGCTGTTAGATGAGGTTGGGCCAGAGCAGTATTCAGAAGGTGCAAAGGGACACACTATTGTGGAATATTTAAGAGACCTCTTTATGAGCACTAATCCCTGTGATTTAGAAACTCTGTTTCAAGGTTTCGAACCGAAGGTAACCACTGAAATGAATTCACGGCTGACAGCACCTATTACAGCAGATGAGATAAAAACAGGCCGCCTTCACTGTTAAAGGTAATAGTGCTCCCGCAGAAGACGGGTTAACAAGAGTCTTTTACCAAAAATTTTGGAATATTGTCGGACCTGCCTTAACCTCATAAATTCAGGGTTTCTTCATGTCATCTGTTCTTCCTGAAGGTTGGAATCACACTCACATGTGCCTCTTACCAAAGGTTATCAACCCGACGAGAATGACAGAGATGCGTACAATAAGTCTTTGCTCTGTGCAGTACAAGATAATCACAAAAATCTTGTGTGAACGTCTCAAACCGCTCCTCCTTGACTTGATTTCTCCGATGCAGGGAGCCTTCGTATCATGTCGTCTTATCACTGATAATATCCTCATTGCTCAAGAGATGGTTCACGGTCTACGCACCAATGATAAGGTGGCCAAAAACTTTATGGCGATTAAAACAGATATGTCAAGGCATATGATCGCGTGGAATAGCCATTCTTGGAAAATCTTCTTGAGAAAATGGGCTTTGAAAGAACTTGGGTTAGATGGATTATGTCTTGCGTCAACTCGGTTTCTTACTCTGTTCTACTGAATGGACGCACTCACGGCTTCATCAAACCAGAACGTGGAATTCGCCAAGGGGACCCTTTGTCCCCATTCTTATTCATCCTAGCTTCTGAAGCTCTCGTGGGATGTCTGAATAATGCTGCAAGCTCTGGTGTCATTCACGGAATCAATTTAAGTACCTCTGCGCCAGCAGTCCATCATCTGCTGTTTGCAGACGACAGCCTGCTTTTATGCCAAGCATCAGAACAAGAAGCAACAGAAATAATGAACTGTCTGAAATTATATGAAGGTGTATCTGGGTAAATGATCATCAAGGCCAAATCATCTATCATTTTTGGTTCCAGGGTACCAGACTCTGTTAAAAGCCGCATCAAAGGAATTTTGGGTATAGACAAAGATGGTGGTGAAGGATCCTACCTAGGTCTCCCAGAATGTTTCAGCGGGTCAAAGGCGAAAATGCTTAACTTTGTGGAGGAAAGATTACAAGGAAGAGTCAACGGATGGTTAGCTAAGGCTCTATCTCAAGGGGGTAAAGAAGTTTTGATCAAAGCCATTGGATTAGCAATGCCGATCTATGCAATGTCTTGTTTCAAGCTCCCCAAAAATCTCTGTGAGAAGATCACAAGTGTGATTACTCAATTCTGGTGGAGTAGTGGAAATAATAAGAAGAAAATTCCATGGGTAGCTTGGAAAACACTGTGCAAAAGAAAAGAATTTGGTGGTCTTGGATTCCGAGATATTGAGATGTTCAACCAAGCTCTTCTTGGGAAGCAAGCGTGGAGACTTTTCACTCAGCCAAACTCTCTTCTAGCTCAAATCCTCAAGCACAGGTACCACAAAAACCCTACCTTCATGGAAAGCTCTCTCGGTAACAGGCCATCATATGCATGGAGGAGCTTATTGCATGGGAGAGAACTACTTAAACAAGGTCTGATAAAGTCAATAGGAAATGGCAGCAACACTAGTGTCTAGATAGAGAATTGGATATTTGATACTACTCTGAGAGCTCCGGTCTACAGACAGGACAGTACTGTTGATCTTACACTCATGTTATTGGATCTAATCAATCCAAGAACATGGCAATGGGATGTTGACAAAGTAATCTTAACAATAGCCGAAGAGGATGTAAGACGAGTTCTCTACACATGCATTCATAGGAATTCAGATGACATGCTTATCTGTGGATACTATACACATGGTACTTATACATACAAGTTGTTAGAAGCAATTCAAGAGAGCCGTAACACTCAAGGACCATCACTTGCCCCGATTCAGAAAGCCTTGTGGTCAAAACTATGGAAAATGAAAGCCCCTCCAAAGCTCAAACATTTCATGTGGAAGGCTTTGGCAGGAGCTTTAGCCACAAAATAAAGACTCGCATCTAGGAACATACCTCTGGACTCGACCTGTGAAATCTGCAATCAATCATCTGAAACAATTTGCCATACTTTGTTTCTATGTCCACAGGCGCACGAAACATGGAAATTGTCTGGATTTTCCCTGCCTCCTTCTGGTTTCTCTCTTAACTCTGTCTTTCTGAACATTCATCACTTACTAGCATGTAGCAACAAGACGTCCATACCAGGAAAAGTGCGTCTTGCGTTCCCGTGGATCTTATGGCAGATATGGAAGTCAAGAAATGCTCTAATCTTTGAGAAAATACGATATGAACCAACAACCACAGTTCAAAAAGCCATGGAAGATGCAGAAACCTGGCTGTCTGTTAACAATCACCTGGTACTCCAAGAAAACACAACTGGTCCAAGTTATCCCGACCGTAATAGCTGGAAAGCACCGGCACCTCAAGCAATCAAATGTAATTTTGGGGCATCTTGGTACGAACAGGAAAAAATCTGTGGAGTTTCTTGGCTAATTAGAAACCATACAGGCCAGACATTAATTTATGGAAGAAGGTCCTTTTCCAATGTCCAATCCCAAATGGAGGCGGAAAGTCTTGGCCTGTTTTGGGCTGTGGAATCTATGAACAACCTGCGGAAAAACAGAGTTCTTTTTGAATCCTCCCTTGAGCTTGCTCGGGAGCTTATGCTACATCAGGATCATTACCCCCAACTCCAAGGTCTGGTAACTCTAATCCAATCTCATCTCAGTAGCATCCCCATTTGGTCATTAGAACATACATCGTATGAGTCCAACAGAGCAGCAACGGCTATAGCCAAGAGTGTGATACTCATCAATAAAATGTAGTCGTATGTTGCTCGGAATGGACCGGCATGGATGCAACATATATTAACTGCTGATGCTTCGGGCATGTAACCATCTTGCCCTCCTCTCTCACATCTATCATGCGGAAGGAAGTCTGATCACAAGATCTCACCCTCAAATTGTGCTCGATGGTCTTAATTTTAATTTCTTCTGAAGCCTAATGGCTCTTCTTATTTTGTTTGTACTCAAACGTTTCTTTCTCAGAATAAGAATTCCAGTGTTTAAAAAAAAAAAAGAATAATTATAATGTTTCTTAACAATACCTACGTATATATATGCATACCAGTCCAACTGATATTTAAACTCTATCTTTAGATGAATATATATAGATCGGACAATATTTAGTTATGTACTAGTTCAATCCAATTATTCGTATAAATTAACATAACAAATCTTTAGACGGTAGTAAGAATTATACTTGCAATCGAAAGGAATTAATGGCGATAGATTGTTGGGTGCACGCAGTTTTATGAATCAAAAATTTTCTTTTTGTTATAAGATGGTCGAGAATTCACTTCTTTTTAAGTAATCTCTTAAAACCAATCTTTCTCAGTTGGTGTCATACTTTACTAATAAAATATTTAAGGGTTTTTTTTTGTCGACTTCCATTCCATTTTTCATTAAGAACAAGAGCCTATAAAGGGCATTACAGATGATGAGTATGTAAAGCCCAATTCCCACAACATCTACACGTTCATAAGTTAAAGTCCATCATGTGTTACCTAGTTTTTGGTAAGAAGGACAATCTAAAAAGGCCACGTGACCCAACACATGTTGATACACGAAAAGGCTTAATCACGCAAGTTGAAGGAGATGGTGACACATACGAAGACGGAGGAACCACGTTCAATCGCCACTCCGCCGCCGAGCTTCCATATCCGCCATCATCTGAAGCAACCTTCAATCCAGAAACCACCGGAGCTAGCCAAGAAAAAATCATGGGTGCCGCTAAAAGGATTCCAGGAAACAAACGTTTCTTCACCTCGATTTTCTTCAATAAGTGGAGGCTCCATATGGGCTAATCGAAGTCCGCCAAAATCAATAGACCCACAAATCGATGAAGAAATTATTCCGACCTGCAAAGCAAATCAAGCTACGGCCACACAAGAAAATTGCAGAGAAGCTTCCAGGATTAAGAAAGAAATCCGCTGGAAGAAGGTAGAAACAAAAGAAACTCGATAACAAATCGGGAGAAAGCCGATCAAAAAGATCAGAGACAAAACCGGATATCAAATCCAGAATTTATTAGATTAAAAAGAGATATGCAATCCCATCTCTATAAACAAGAGAAAATCGGAGAGGGATTGAGAGGAGAAAACCGAAAGGGAAAAGTAACACGACTGCCGGCGAAACGAGACGCCGGCAGCCGGAACTGTATCAACGGTGAACGGACTTGATGTAGAGAGAAGTCAGAGGAAAGGGAAGAGAGACGGCATGGTATTACTATTGAATGTTGGTTTTATTGTCACCTAATTTCGTCAAGAATCTCAAACTAAGAAAATTTGAAAAAAGTTGATGTCAGATAATTCCGGTTAGATGTCCAAGAAAGGTAAATCTCAACCTTACTATATACATCTTATACATTTTAATTGATTTTGCTTTAAAATAATAAACTATCCAAACCTAATTATATATTTTTCGACCGAATAGATATTTTATTAATTATCAAAAGAGTTTACAAAGTCAGTACCATAACAGAATTAAATGAAGACATTAAAAAAGTAGGATTAAGAACATGTGACATAAAAGATGTTGAAATGAAATGAGCATCTTGGTTGCAACAACGCTTAGCAAATTAGAAAGAGCAGACTGGAGAATCATATGTCATATGTAATAAGTCGTTGGTGAGATTACAGATGTTCCAATCTTCCCTCTGTATCGTTAAAGTTTGGATTAGTCATTGTGAATCGCCTTCAAATATTAGTAGTTTGGATTAGTAATTGTGAACGCTTAGCATTAAGTGACTTTGCTTCTGATTCTAATGGAGATGAAGAGAATCCCAAGAACCTTCTTCCCCAAAACTTAACAGATGCCGAGTGATCTATGACTATCTATCCACCGTAAGTGGGTCGTGTGGAATGATTATATGCATCACTGAAGTTGCATTTCAGGCGATCATGTTCCAGTCGTTTCCAAGATGAAGAGTAGGGAGGAGCCGAATTATTTGGGTGAGTAAGAATAACAGAGGGATCCATCTCAGACAAAGCAATCCATTCTTTTATTTCCACTAAGAAGAAACCTACTTTATTTTCAGGTTTGATTTTTTTCTCGTTGAAAATCCAATCATTCCGTGTCTTCCATATATGCCAAATAATCTTGTAAGGCATAATCAGTTCTTCCATTGAAATTTCTAATTGTTGATGACGATCCATTATACGAGATAGTTTCTTCAAGATTCGGCGATAGAAGGATGAGCCAGTGAAGGTCTGGTAAATGATCTGCAATACATAACCATTGAGACATCGGACAGGTAAATAAGAGATGATTGAGTGTTCCATCAGATGTACCACACCGTGCACATGTAGTATCAATATGTACACCACGAGAATGAAACCGTGTAGTTGTGGCCAAAGCTTTTGATAACAATCTCCAAAGAAAGAAGTGTTTGATTCTTGGTTGAATATGTAACTTCCAAATTTGTATATTTCGATCAAGATTGCCATGGGGAGGTGCGATATTAGCAGTGGTAAGATCTAGACGTCGAGCTAATTGGTAACCTAGCTTGACAGAGTAAATTCCATTAGGTGTTTCATTCCAGAATATCATGTCATGATCGGCATGCTGAGAAAGGTAGATTGAGTGGATGAGGGAGTGATCATCCGGATGAATGTGACTGGTAATGGCTTCATGATTCAAATAGCGAGAGTGTCCATCCACAGTAATTAAGTCACTTACTCGAAGTTCTGGCTCGTCCTGTACTGCCACTCTAAGAGTAGGTTGCGGTGGATTCGTAGGCAGCCAATTATCTTTAAATGCTTTTATAGAATCTCCAGTTCCCACATTGTGACGTACACCTCTTTTAAGTAAGTATTAACTCACAAGAATTGATTCCCAACCAAATGATTGAAGTTTATGTGGTTTAGCTTCCAATACATAGCTATCTTTAAAATACTTTGCCTTGAACAATCTTGCAAAAAGCGAATCAGGATGCCTTAGAAGGCGCCATGTTTTTTTAGCAAGTAAGGAATCATTGAACTTGAATAACTTGTTGGATAGTTCAGTTGATCCTGATTCAATTCTCATATTGATATCAACCTAAACATGCATCAGATCTAGGTGTTCTTATTTAGAATCATAACATGATCTCACCTTTTACCTGTTTGTTGCAGCGGAAGGATTAGAACAGGTCAGAGATCAGATAGATGCACCGAGGGATGAATCCTCCAAAGGTTCACACACGCTTCACTAGGAAATGGCTGCTAGACCACAAAGAACAGAGGCGCAGAGAGAGAGGAGTAGCCGCGGCTGGGTGTTAGGGTTAGGGAGAAAAGACTTGGCTTTTAGTCATTAAAAGCCTTCTCTTTCCCTTTTGGGCTTTTGGGCCCAATCTGATTAAATCCCATTTAATCAGACCCATTAATCTTTCTCTCTTAGTACGACAAATGCCTAGCACTTTTGTCGTACTTCTGCTAAACCGTTCCAACACATTTTCCTGTTAGCTTAGGCGTGTGACCCATATGGGATCATATAATAAAGGCAATAAGTCCAAGACTTATAGATCATGAGCGGACTCTAGCAAGCCATCATGATCCCCAGTATTATATGACTTATGTCTGATCTCGACATACTCTTACTTTCTAGAGACAGTACCGAGATTACTGGACACAATTCCAACAATCTCCCACTTGTACTGGAATCTCTGTATTCATAATCCTTTTGTCACAATATCTCGATTAGTCATAAGGCAAGATTGGTGTCATCCTTATAAAGCCTAATCTTGTTCATCGGACTCTGATTTGATACTGACAATCCAAACGACTCGGGAAAGTCCGTTTGAGCATGGCCATGCGTTTTCCAGTATTCAAATCTCCGATTGGCCTAGAGATATTCACTCCATTTATATTGGAGGGACAAATCCCATCTTGTTCCATCACTGTAAACTATTCATTTCATGATGTACCCAAACAAGGTCCTTATAGCTATCACAGAACGATAGCGTTAGACAATGATCAAAGTACATCAGTCCATGTGCAGTCACATGCATGTGAACTCAGGTCTAAGGACTATACTCTATAGTCGTAGTAAGAATCTCTTATGACACAGATATAAATATCCTGAAGAGTTCTTATAAGCGGGTCTTGTCCGGTCGTATGTTCCCAACATACACCTATGCACTGACTTTGATGCCGCGCATCTATGACACACCGAGACTTTGTCATAAGTCACGTACCAATCCAGTCTCACACGGTCGTTGATGTTCCAATTTCAACAACCTTCGACTGGGGACGGGATGATATAATACATCTATCAAATATAGGGTCTCATGATCAAGCTAAATGACTTCGATGACTCAAGATCAAGTCATTTACTTCGATGACCTATAAAATGGTTCATATCATTTTGGAACGATTATTTCATCACAGTTAAAATAATCTTGAAATAATAATTTCATTAAAACATAAAGTAATGTTTTACAAGAACATATCAAATAACTAAAATAAAGCTCACAAAACTCCCACTCAAATTTAGATTACATTTCAATGTTTCTAATGCCTACAGCTTCAGTCAGGAACTCGAGCTTAGGCCTTGGGAGTGGCTTTGTCAATGGATCAGCGACATTATCATCTGTCGGAACTCGGCTGATCTTGACTTCCTTTCTATTAATGATGTCACGTATCAAGTGATATCTTCTTTGAACATGCTTGGATTTCTGGTGTGATCTTGGTTCCTTTGCCTGAGCTATAGCACCATTGTTGTCACAAAATAGCGCCAGAGGCTCAGCCGCATCTGGTATCACACCTAGTTCCATAATGAACTTTCGTATCCAAACAGCTTCCTTCGCTGCTTCCGAGGCGGCGATATATTCAGCTTCTGTAGTGGAATCAGCAACGGTGTCCTGCTTGGAGCTTCTCCAACTTACTGCACCGCCATTCAGACAAAAGACATAACCGGACTGTGACCGGAAATCATCTGTGTCTGTCTGGAAACTTGCGTCCGTGAATCCACTGACTTTAAGCACATCACTTCCACCGTACACTAAGAACTTATCCTTAGTATGTCTTAGATACTTCAAGATATTCTTTACGGCAATCCAATGGTTTTCACCTGGATTTGACTGGTATCTACTCGTCATGCTCAATGCATAAGCAACATCAGGACGAGTACAGATCATGGCATACATGACAGATCCTATTGCAGATGCATAAGGAATATTCTTCATGCGCTCGAGCTCAGCAGCCGACGTGGGGCTCTGCTTCTTGCTCAGCGTTGTGCCATGTACCATTGGCGTGAAGCCCTTCTTGGAATCTTTCATGCTGAATCTTTGTAGGACTTTGTCAATGTATGAGTCTTGACACAAGCCTATCAGCCTCTTAGGTCTATCCCGATAGATCCTAATTCCAAGAACGTATGCGGCTTCACCCATGTCTTTCATGGAAAAACAACTTCCAAGCCAGTCTTTTACAGACTTCAGCATTGGAACGTCGTTTCCGAGAAGTAATATGTCATCGACATACAGAATAAGAAATACAATCTTGCTCCCACTAGATTTCTTATACACGCATTGTTCTTCTTCGTTTCTGATGAAGTCAAATTGCTTGATCGCTTCATCAAAACGAAGATTCCAGCTCCTCGATGCTTGCTTCAATCCATAAATGGATTTATGAAGCTTGCATACTTTCCCAGCATTCTTTGGATCTATGTAACCGTCAGGTTGTGTCATATACACATCCTCTTCCAGAATACCATTCAGGAAGGCGGTTTTCACGTCCATCTGCCAAATTTCATAATCATGAAAAGCTGCAGTTGCTAGTAGAATCCGAATAGATTTCATCATAGCCACCGGTGAATAGGTTTCATCGTAGTCCACACCGTGAACTTGTCTGAAACCTTTTGCCACCAACCTGGCTTTATAAATCTGGACATTTCCATCCACGTCAATCTTCTTCTTGAAGATCCATTTGCACTCGATGGCTTTTACACCAGCGGGTAAGTCAACCAACGAAAACACTTGGTTGACCGACATGGAGTCCATTTCGGAATCAGTGGCCTTGCGCCACTTAGAGGAATCTGGGCCCATCATGGCTTGATTGAAGTTCGATGGTTCATCACCATCAATGATCAAAAGATCATGACAGTCAGTCACGAGGAATCCCTGATATCTCTCGGGTTCGTGACGGATCCTCCCGGATCTTCGAACTTCAGGTACTACAGGTTCAGGTTCTACAATTTCTTGTAGATCCTCCTGCTGCTCTTCCTCATTAGGTTGAGCAGTATCCTGTTCATCTTGAATTTCTTCAAGCAGTACCTTACTCCCACTGTCTTTCTTAGAGAGAAACTCCCTCTCAAGAAAGTTACAATCCCGGGCAACAAAAATCTTGTTCTCGGAACGTAGATAGAAGTAATAAGCCTTGGTTTCCCGTGGATAACCAATGAAGTAGCATTTGTCAGATTTTGGTGTAAGCTTGTCTGAGATTAATCTCTTGACATAGGCTTCACAACCCCAAATTCTGAGATAAGACAGCACTGGAGCTTCTCCAGTCCATAATTCATATGGTGTCTTTGCTACTGCTTTTGATGACGCTCTGTTTAGAGTGAACACTGCTGTTAGCAGAGCATATCCCCAAAGGGATATTGGAAGGTCTGTGTGACTCATCATAGATCGAACCATATCCAATAAGGTCCGATTTCTCCTCTCAGACACACCATTCCATTGAGGTGTTCCAGGAGGAGTGAGTTGGGATACGATCCCACACTCTCTCAGATGATCACTGAATTCCTGGCTTAAGTATTCTCCTCCTCGGTCGGACCGAAGAGCCTTAATGCTTTTGCCAAGTTGGTTCTGTACTTCATTTTGGAATTCTCTGAACTTCTCAAAAGATTCAGACTTATGTTTCATTAAATAAACATATCCATACCTACTGAAATCATCAGTAAAGGTAATGAAGTACTGATAGTTTCCTCTTGCATTTGTGGACATTGGGCCACACACATCAGTGTGTATCAGGCCCAATAAGTCACTGGCCCTCTCGTTAGGTTTATTAAAGGGGGCCCGTGTCATTTTGCCCATCATGCAGGATTCGCATTTCTCACATGACTCAAAGTCAAATGAGCCAAGAAGTCCATTCGAATGGAGCCTCTTGATGCGTTTCTCGCTGATGTGCCCTAAACGACAATGCCATAGAAACGTTCGGTTTTCCTCATTAGGTTTAAACCGTTTTGTATTAATGTTATAAATTGGTGCGGATTGATCGAGTATGTAAAGCTCATTCGTAAGAGGGGCAGAACCATAGAACAAATTGTTGCGATTGAAGGAACATAATTTATTCTTAACTGAAAAATCATAACCTTCCAAATCCAACAAAGAAATTGAAATAATATTTCTGCTTATAGCAGGTACAAAATAACAATTATTCAGTTCTAAAATCAATCCCGAAGGTAAAGACAACAAGTATGTTCCTACAGCTAGTGCTGAAACTTTCGCTCCATTCCCAACTCGTAGCTCCACTTGTCCTTGCTTCAGCCTTCTACTGTTGCTGAGTGCCTGCATATTAGTACAAATATGAGCCCCACAACCAGTATCCATGACCCATGAGGTATTATCAGAAGTAGTTGTATTAACTTCTATAACAAAAATACCTGATGAAGAAGTCTCGAAAGTCTTCTTCTTTAATTCCTTTAGACCTTCCTGGAATTTCTTACAATCTCTTCTCCAATGCCCCAGTTCTTTGCAGAACCTGCACATGTCAGTAGGCCCAGCCTTGGACTTGGGCTTGGGCTTTGGCGTGTCCTTGTCCGCGACTTGGACACCCTTGGCCTTTCCCTTATCCTTAGCAGAAGACTTCTTAAACCCCTTGCCCTTTTGTACCATAAGTACATTGGGGTCCTTGGCGGTTTTCTTCAAGTTGGGCTCTGCAGTCTTGAGCATTCCGTGAAGCTCAGGCAGTGTCTTACTCAAGCCATGCATGTTAAAGTTCAGAATGAACTGATCATAGCTTGCAGGTAAAGACTGCAGAATGATGTCGCAGGCAAGTTCCTGGCTGATTGGGCAGTCGAGTTTCTGAAGATGATCGAGATAACCCATCATCTTCAACACATGAGGACTCACTGCCGCATTCGCAGCCAACTTACAGTCCAAGAGGTTCTTAACTGTCTGGAACCTCTCGGTCCTAGCCTGCTCCTGAAAAAGCGATTTCAGGCTTGCCATGATCTCGATTGGAGACAATACACTTTCGAACTGTTTTTGCAGCTCAGGAGTCATTGTCACCAACATCAGGCAATAAACATCATTTTCATCTGACGAATGCTTTTCCCAAGCATTGTGCAGAGTCCTGGCAGCATTGGCAAGAGGCCTCTCGGGGAGGGGATCTCGAAGGACATAATCCTTCTTCTCCTGCTTGAGGACCAGCCTCAAGTTCCTTGACCATGTCAGGAAGTTCGTTCCAGTCAGCTTCTCCTTCTCGAGAACAGACCGGATCGAGAATGTGTTTTGTGTGCTTGTAGTAGTCATATCTGAAATATATAAATAAAAAGGTTATTAGTTATTATGTTCAAAATGACTAATCTCGTATTAAAGTATAATATGATTAATCACGCATTATATTCAATAACCTAAGTTACCCTCAATAGAATATAATGATTCCAAGATCCACATATAACTAAAATTAAAGTGGGCCACTGGCCGTCACCCAACCTTAGCTTATATCGGTAAGCCCTATATCGGCTAATTATATCCGTGATATAACTCTTGGTTGTGAATCTGGGCCCGAGGCCCAATCCACTCTGATGTCTCAAGGCCCGGGACTCCCGATGGCCTAGTCAAGAAAACCAGACTATACAGTCATGTAATCATTAATGTCTGGGACTCCCAATGACATTTATGAATCACAAACCGTCTTACCCACGCAAAAGCAGACATCCTCACACTGTAAGGCCATGAATGCAATTGAATGGGCTTTGACAGCTGACATAGTCTGGACAAGACATCCAACGCTTGATATTATTTGAGGTTCGTAGGTTTATTAAAATTCATTCCCAAAATAGAAGATTACTATTTCGGGAAACTTTCTATTTATGGAAACCTACTATTTTTGGAAACTTTCTAAAATTGGAAACTTTCTAAAACCGGAAACTTTCTAACTTTAGAAATTTCTTTAAAATCCAAAACCCGCAAATTCAGAAAATTCTATTTTAAGAAACTTTCTAATTTCAAAATTTCGGAAACTTTAATTTAAAAACGACTTTATAATTTTATAAAATAGATTTTTAAATTATTCTGAAGAAAGACTCAATTAACTGGCCCAATTGTTTTAACTTCTTGGCCCGAGGCACTAGAATTGGTCCATGTCCAAGACATGACCCAATTGTCCAATTAATTGACATAACCGGTCTGGTTCATTAAAACTGGTCTAACCAAGTTTTAATTACTACGATGACCACAATTGTCAACCGGTTATTTACTAAACCGAAATTTCTCAATTTATTTGGTCCAACCAAATCAAATTAGAAATTCCTGGTTTAGGCACTAAATCCAATATTTCTTTCGACATTGGATTTCTTATTCCGGTTTAACCAGATTTAATAAAATTATTAAAATCTGTTTATTAAACCAGAACGAAGATTTTAATTAAGTTTTTGAACCGAACCAGCTAACCGAAATCGAACCGGCCCATCACACCCAAAACCCTAACCGGCCAGCCGTAAGCCTCACGCAAAAAGCGATAGCCGCAGGCCAGCCGCGTTTGATCCGCGATCGGGACGGTTTGGGCTGCATGATCGGGACGTTCGCTCGGCAGCTCGGGACGGGATAGCTTCCACGATCGCCGAGCGATCGGGATGCCGAGCACGCGAGCGGGACGGGACATGGCCGGGACGCGATCGAGACGAGCGATCGGACGCGACGCAACGATCGATCACGATCGATCGTATGATACGATCCGATCCAATCCGACCATCCCGACCGTCCGACCCGCGATCCATCCGTCCGACCGGTCCAACTCACGGCCGATCAACAAACCCGAGTCATATAGCTCGGTTTGTGATCTCTTTAGTGTGTTTAGATTTTAATTCTGATTCTTAAGTGTTTTTCTTATCAGTAATGGATTCAAAACACTTCTAAACAGATTAAACAACCTAAACAATGAATCTAAACAAGAAACCTAAGAACCAATGGCTCTGATACCACTGTTGGATAGTTCAGTTGATCCTGATTCAATTCTCATATTGATATCAACCTAAACATGCATCAGATCTAGGTGTTCTTATTTAGAATCATAACATGATCTCACCTTTTACCTGTTTGTTGCAGCGGAAGGATTAGAACAGGTCAGAGATCAGATAGATGCACCGAGGGATGAATCCTCCAAAGTTTCACACACGCTTCACTAGGAAATGGCTGCTAGACCACAAAGAACAGAGGCGCAGAGAGAGAGGAGTAGCCGCGGCTGGGTGTTAGGGTTAGGGAGAAAAGACTTGGCTTTTAGTCATTAAAAGCCTTCTCTTTCCCTTTTGGGCTTTTGGGCCCAATCTGATTAAATCCCATTTAATCAGACCCATTAATCTTTCTCTCTTAGTACGACAAATGCCTAGCACTTTTGTCGTACTTCTGCTAAACCGTTCCAACACATTTTCCTGTTAGCTTAGGCGTGTGACCCATATGGGATCATATAATAAAGGCAATAAGTCCAAGACTTATAGATCATGAGCGGACTCTAGCAAGCCATCATGATCCCCAGTATTATATGACTTATGTCTGATCTCGACATACTCTTACTTTCTAGAGACAGTACCGAGATTACTGGACACAATTCCAACATAACTCTCTAAAACCAACTCCCCCTTGATGTTTGGGAACTGATTTGAGCATACTTATTTCCCAGCCGGCGATAATCATTTCCATGTCCAACAAGAAGTCCTCTTTTAACACCCTCAACAATAGAGGCGAACATCTATGTTTTCTTTCTACCAAACTGTTCCGGAAATCCCAGATATTTTCCACCACCCCCATGTTTATCAATCCCCAAAATCAATTTAAGTATTGTTTGGCGATGTCCAAGATTATGTGATCCAAACGTTATCATAGACTTCTCCATATTAATCTTCTATCCAGAGCAGCTTTCATACAAATAGAAAATCGTCTTTAGAGCACGACAGTTTCTTTCGTTCACTTGAATGAAAAAGTGAGTCATCAGAAAAAAAATAACTGGCTGATAGAAGGAAACCCCGTTACCAATCTTTATACCCTTAATTGTACCAACTTTCGAACTGGATCATAGAAGGTGGCTTAACACATCCGCACACAGTATGAAAAGATATGGAGATAATGGGTCACCTTGTCGAAGTCCTATTTCATGTACTATATGTTTGTAAGGGCATACATTGACTAACATCAAGAAAGTTATTAATTTGACAGTAACCATGATCCAAGAAATCCAAATGTCTGAGAAGCCAAAAGCTCTCATTATAGCTTGATATATCATGGTTTTTACCTGTTTTAAGTCATGATATAAGTATATATTAGAGTCTTTTGTAGTGTCTTTCGAGTCATTTCAGGTATTTATTAGGTTTATGCACGTTTGGAGGATTTGGAAGATATTGGAGTTTATTGGGTAAAATTTGGAGCGAAAGCCGTAAGGAGCAGAATGCACTATCTCGGAGCGACCTGAGTATCGATCGATGCTACCTTGCGTCGATCGACACAGACCCGCGCCAGCGCATTAATGAAGGATTTCAAGATTTGCAGTTTTGCCCTAGAAAGTTCTAGTATTTACATAAGAGACCCAAGACGTGATTAGCACTTTATAATTAGGTTTTTGGTGTTTTGTTTAGATTACACATTGATACTTTTAGCTAGAGAGAGTTTGAGATCTTGGGGCTGATCATACCATGTACTGCTTTTGCTTTTGGAGAAGATTTTGAACCCTTTTTATTCTCTACTCTTTTTATTAATGCAGTTTATTCATACTATGATTTATGTTTCATTGATCATGTCTGAGTAGATTCATAGTTAGGTTTAGGGATTCTCATTAGGGATTTCATGACTTGCTAGATTGAATCAATCAGTTAAGGATTCATAACTTGATTAGTTCTTCAACCTAAATTGTGCTTAATACTAGTTTCTAATCTGATCACTTAGAATCTAGACTTAGGTTTATAAATTTGCACGAAAGTGTGATTTAGAATTTGATCTATTTAGGTTGAGCAATTTAATTATCTGCAAAGAAATTTGGTTTAATTGAATTGTGAACAAATCAAATATGCACTAAAGGCTAGTTTAATCTGTTAGGAATTGCAAAGAAAATTGGATTTCTAGGGTTTAGACTTAGTGAATTCTCGCAACGAAAGTTGGTTAGTTCTACATTGGTGTTTGAGTTCTAGAACGGTGCTTAATTTGATCATGGCTGATATTTGATCTGCTTGGCTTGATTAACTGATAACTCCTTAGACTTAGCGCTTTTAGTACTTGATGAAACAAACCGATTTGCTTGCTGATTTAGTTAATGTCTTTAGTTTATTATTTCTGATTTGCATCACCTAGCTTAACTTGACGTTCTATAATCTATCGTAAGATTTCTTGAGTCTTTGTGGTTCGACCCCTATATACTACATTTGCATGTGTACTTGCAGTGTAACTTAGGGAATTAAACTCTTAGCATATCAAGTTTTTGGCGCCGTTACCGGGTGATATATCATGGTTTTTACCGATTTTATGCCATGATATAATTGTGTTTTAGTGTTCTTTTGTGTTATTTTAGAGTCTATTACATGTATAATCAGGTTTGGAGCAGAATTGGAGATATTGGAGCATTTTGGGATTTTTGGAGTGTTTGGCCGAGAGATTGAGCTCACTGTCCGATTTTGAGATCATGCATCGATCGACACACCTTTGGTGTCGATCGACACACTAGCGAGTTGGGCCGATACGGCGGTTTAATGAAGAATGAAGATTTTGCACTTTGGTCCAGAAGTTTCCAGTATTTACAAAGAAGCCCCAGCCGAGATTATGCCTATATAATTAGAATTTTGGTGTTTATTTTACATACGCTTTCATACTTAGAGCTAAGAGATTTTTAGAGCTTTTGGGGCTGATCTAATCTTGTACTTCATCTATTTTGGAGAAGATTTCGAACCCCTTTATCTATTTAATTTCTTATATGCAATCTATTAATTCTATGATTTCTGTTTCATTAATCATGTCTGAGTAGATTCATAGTTAGGTTTAGGGTTTCTCATTAAGGATTTCATGACTTGCTAGACTTGTTTAATTCAGTTAAGGATTCACATGAATAGAATGTTCTTCGATCTAAATTGAGTTTAATGCTAGTTCTAACCTGATCAATTAGAATCAAGATCTTAGGTTGCTAAATACGACACGAGAGTGTGGTTTAGAATCTGAACTATTTAGGTTGAGCAATTAAATTATTCGCAAAGAGATTTGGCTTAGTTTAATTGTGAACATATCGAACTTGAAATTAATGCTGGTTTAATCTGTTAGTAATTGCAAAGAGATTTGGATTACTGCACTTAGGCTTAGAGAATTCTCGCAAAGAGATTTGGTTAATTCTATATCCGTGATTTGAGTTCTAGAACTGTGCTTAATTAGATCATGACTGATTGATTTGTTTGCTTGTCTGATTTCCTGAGAACGCCCTAGACTTAGCGCCTCTAATTAACTGCTTTCACCACCAACAATCTGCTACTTGTTTACTTTCTTGCTTTGCTATTTAGTTACTACAATTTGCTTTCTTCTTAGTTTAAATTCCTATGGTTCCTTATCTATCGAGACCATAGTCTCTGTGGATTCGATACCCTATATACTACAATCACTTAACTATGCACTTGCAGTAGAATAGGATTAAAACCTGACCCTATCAAGTTTTTGGCGCCGTTGCCGGGGACTCTTAGAGTCTTCGATAGGATCGAACTTAGGGTTTCTACTAGGATTTTTATTGTTTTTGTTTCGTTTTGTTTTTATTTATTTTAGTTACTAATTTTTCTCTGTTTTCTCTCTGTCGCAGGTACCGATTTCGCTTTGTGTCGATCGTTGCACCTTTGTGTCGATCGTCACTAGGCGATTCTGAGATTGAATCGATCGTTGCACTGATAGCATCGATCGTTGCTTGACGATTACATACAGTTTATGCAGACGTGTGAAACTCGAAGTAATCAGAACCTGAACCTCGTTAGTCTCGGACTTGAAGAACTTGGACGTCTAGAGAGGACTAACAGAAGAGAAAGAAGAGCAAGGATGGTGGTACAGAAGCTAATCTTAATGCCTGATGCTCAAGGTACCCTGAGGGACCGAGATAACAACCCGTACATTGCTGCTGGGCATCGGGTTGATGCTGAAGGGAATGTAATCCCTGATCCTCCTGAGCAACCGCAACAGGAGCAGAACCAAGGCCAAAGACAGGCCCAAGGTAGAGAGATGGTTGTCCATGAAAGGACTTTAGCTGACTACAACAGACCAGATGAGTTTCATGCAAACCGGTCAGCTCTTGTGATGCCTGGTTTTGAGAGGAATGATTTTGAGATCAAAACCATCTACTACTCGCTGATGAGACAGAATGCATTACATGGTCATCCCACGGAGAAGCCTATGGATCACATTGATCAGTTTGAGGACATAATCACTGGCATGAAGTATGATGGAGTCTGCCAGGATTATCTGTTCCTTAAGCTCTTTACATACAGTCTCGCTGGAGACGCTGCTGCATGGCTGAAGCAACTGCCACCTGGGCAGTTTACTACTTGGGCAGCCCTGAAGAGTGAATTCCTGCGTCACTTCTATGATGATGCGCGTTCCGATCAGTCCAGACAGGACATACTCACATTTTCCCAAGGACCTGTGGAGCCTCTTAAGACTGCCTGGATGAGATTCAAGAAGTACCAGCGTGACTGCCCACACCATGGATTCACTGAGGTCACATTGCTAGGTATCTTCTTCAGAGGCATAGATCTTCCATATCAGTTTGCGCTGGATAACTCCAGTAATGCAAACTTCAACACCAGGACTCCTGCACAAGCTAAGCAGTTGATTGAGAACTTAGTGAGCAGCAACAGTTGCAAGACTATGGATGAGAGGAGGAAGAAATCTGGTGGAAGTGTAGAGAATTCAGAGATGGCTGAATTTAGATCTAAGCTGGACACAATTTGCAATATCCTGGCTGGTAAGAAGGATTTCCACTTTGCCCAAGATGTTGAGGTAATTCAGACTGAGGAGGATACTCAGGAAGAAGATGTGAATTACATTGGAGGATCTGGTTTCCAAGGTAACAGATTTGGTAATCAGCAGGGAAACAAATTCTTCAATGGAGGACAGAAGAGTGCCTTCACAGGCAATCAGAACTCCTTTGGACAGACAAGTGGTTTTCAGAAACCTTTTGGACAAGGTACTCAGAGAACCTATGGATCTTCATCTTATCAGACTCCTCCTGCAGCCACTGCTCATGAGAGTAAGATGGAGACAATGATGGAACAGCTGCTGGAGAGTCAGACCAAGATTTATGTGGACTGCAATAAGAAGTTGGATGCTGTCTATGAGGATCTCAATGGAAAGTTTGAGTCTCTGAACACTCATATGAAGCAGTTGGATACTTAGGTGAATCAGATTTCCAGTTCTATGAAGGGAAAAGGAGTAGCAGACACCCATATTAAGGCCTGGTCTGTGTACATTGATGATGGATCTCACCTAGGTGAAGGATTTGAGTTAAGCACGGCTGAGTTGGTGGAAGAGGTTGAATTTTTGGATTTTGGAGAAAATATCTCGGGTGAAAACTGTGAAAACAGTGTTGCATCGATCGACACACACCTAGTGTCGGTCGATGTAGGTCGTGAACAGACAGACTCGCCGGATGTTGAAAGCATTGATGCAGATTTGGAGCTTGATCGCTTGTTTCCTGGAGTGTCTGAGATTACTCAGGAGGAGATTTATGCAAAATTTATTAGACTATATCCCTCAGTATCTGAAGTGATTAAGCAGGAGATTGAAGAGCTTAAGAAGCTAGAGGAGGTTGGTGAAGAGTTGGAAGAAATTCCATCATCTGATGATCCACCTTATCACCCATGTGTGCAGAAGTACTTGAACAAGATGTTGCCTTTGGATGAAGAGCTGAAAGATTGGGTGATTGTAGTCCCTCCACAGATAAGTGATGTGCTATTAACCAAGGTTCCCAAGAAGCTGCCTGATCCTGGGATTTTTGTGCTAAGTTGTTCTATCTTTGAGGATAGTTTTAGGCGTTCTCTTTGTGATCTGGGAGCTGCTGGAAGTCTCATGCCATATTCTGTGGCAGAGAAGCTGGGTATGCTGGATTTTTCTCCTACTAGGACCTCTCTTGTCCTAGCTGATCAGTCTATACGAGTTCCAGAAGGACTCCTTGAGGACATCCCGGTGAGAGTTGGAAACTATTTAGTTCCAACAGACTTCTTAGTGCTGAAGTATGACAGTGATCCTGATGATGCGTTGATATTGGGAAGACCGTTCTTGGCTACAGCGGGAGCAGTGATAGATGTTAGACACAGTCTGATAGACCTCCACCTGGGAGATGAGCCGCTGCATTTTGAGATGGACAAGCTGCGCAAGCCACTGATAGATGGGCAGACCTTCACCATTATGGATGGAGATGATGAGCAGTCAAGTCACACTACGGTTTTGGATCCTGGAGAGCAGTTTACTCCTTCTTTTCTTGGACAGGATCATTCTGATACAGCTTATTCTCCGCCATGGTGAGGAGGCTTGCACAGAGGCAATCAAAGTCTCTGTCAGGATCTCTAGCAAACTGATCTTGTTCGTCCGGTCAAGCTAATGACCTTAAACAAGCGCTGAGTGGGAGGCAACCCACTGTTAGGTTTAGTTGTTTTTCTTTCTCATTTTTGGTGTTTTTCTTAGGATTTCAGGTTTTTGTTTGTTTTTGATAAAGTTTCAGATACAGAACTCGAGTCTGGAGATATGTGACGATCGATGCACTTGTGCACCGGTCGTTGCAAGGAGATTACGACGAAGAGATAGATCGCATTGTGACGATCGTTGCGGTCCTGTGCAACGGTCGTTGCAATTGGTTCAATTGCAAAATTAAGGTACGCGCGCTAAACCGGAATCGATATGGTTCAACCAGCATCGATCGTTGCTCATTAGCAATGGTCGTTGCACCCACGACCGAGGTAAGTTGCCTTAGACCCTTCTCCTCTCTTTTCTTCTCCATTCCGCTGACCGTACAACCGAGATTCTCCACTCCTAAATCTCTCAATTTTTCATCATTTTTTGTGTTTCAAAGCGCAATTCTACTTGTTTTAACATCATCTAGCTATTTCTATAACCCATTTACAAAGATTCCAAGGTATGAGCTCTCATTTTCATCATTTTCGGAATTGATTTTAGGGTTTATGAAATTCGGATGTTTAGCCTGAAATTGATGATTCTGTGCCGATATGAACATGATTTAGGTTGTTTAGTGATGGGTTATTGTTGATTTTGTGGTTGTTTGAACGAATTTAGAACGATTTATGGATTTTGATTGCGGCTGAAATCGCCTTGCAACGGTCGTTGCACTTGTGCAACGGTCGTTGCTTTGCGATTTTGGAGAAATGTTCGATAATGTGAAATCGCCTTGCAACGATCGATGCCGTATGTGCAACGGTCGATGCTTCGCGATTTCACAGAGAGTTTGCCGAGACTTATTGGTGTTTGAATTTTTCTTATGCAGATGGCATCTCGCAGACAACCCCGCAAGCGACGAGCAACAGCAGCAACAGCCACACGATAGTACATTCCACCACCAGGGTGGTTTCATAGAGACTCTCAGCCACCTGAGCCTTATGTGAGAGTTGGTCCAGCAGTAGCACTGCCTTGGCCCCGAGCAGACACGACAGATATTCCGACAGCCAGACAGTGGCCACGGAACATTTCTGAGTTCCTTAAGACTGTTGATTTTACAGAGAGGCCACTGCTTAACCAGTGGGATGAATTTGACTCGCTGCTATACAACGGGTGGTGTGGGATGATTATTAAACCAACCAAGTTCGCAGATTTCTCTACCTGTAAGAGTCTGGGGATCGATGAGCAGGTACTTGCAGTGTGTAAGGGCATTGGTCTAGGGACAATGCGTATGCGTCCTTATGATTTATATCCAGAGCTGGTCAGACAGTTGCTAGCCACTTGCAGAGTGGTTTACCCGGATCCAGACAGCAGGAGTGCTACAGGAGGTATCTTTACCTTCATGAGTTGGGGAGTCAGGTATTGGATTCCTTTACTAGATATCTGCAGGATCTACGGTTTCAGCACTGAGCCGAGGCGCATTGGCATGCCACTTGAGTGGGATCCAGAGGAGGCTCGATCATTTTGGGAGTGTATTGGCAGTGGCCGATACAACTCGAGGACTACACCGATGAAGCAGGTGAGGCATCCTGTGCTGAGATATGTCTTGCGTATCTTGTGTTGGAGCTTGCTGTGCAAGTATGAGGCCAACAAGATGCGCAAGTATGAGATGGAGATGTTGTTTATCGAGTTGTGCGATCAGTTTGAGGGTTCTGGCGTGAGAGATCCTACTAAGGGTCTCAACTTGGGAGCTGTTTTCACTCAGCATTTATGTGACCTGCAGTTGAAGCCATTTGATGGTGTAGACACTGAGACAGTAGGGAGCCTGCTTACTCCCATCTTTATGCACTGCGGGATTCCTCTAGAGGGCACAGAGTGTGACACAGCCAAGGAGTTCCTTGATTTCAGCCACTTGCAGAGCTCCACCTGGCTCAAGGAGGGGCGCATTTGGGTTTACCATGATCCGAGCTCTGGGAGGTGTGGATTGGAGATTCCTGCTCCTGGATTGACACATATTGATACACTGGAGGCCCTGAGATTCCAGCCTCCTGAGACCTCGCAGCGTGGAGTCCCTTCTATGGCTCATCCGCTGGGAGAGCCTTCCACACGAGCTTCATCTTCCTCTGCTCCTGCGCCTGTTGCTGCCCCTACTGACGATATTGGACCCTTTCCCGAGCCTGCGATGCCTTATGGAGATATGTCTGAGGCAGAGTGGAGAGAGCGTTCAGATGGTATTCTACGGGTTGTCTGGAACTTCATGCGTACCTGCACTTGCAGGAGACAGCCACAGGTCCATCAGCCCGTCCCTGCTACTCGACGTCGACAGCGTTCTCCTGTGGCAGCCAGTGACACTGAGCGCTATGGTGGGATAGATGATGATGAGAGCAAGAGTGCGTAGTCTCCATTTTCCGACATTCGGTTCTGTATTCTGCTATCTTTTTCTTTTCCTTTGCACTTTTTCTTTTTGATTTTTAGGATGCTACTATGTTTGGATGGTTGTGCTTGATTTGATACATTAGTTGCCTTGATTTTACTCTGTTTTCAGTGTTTTCAGCTTGCAGGATTCGAAATTGATAAATTCCAATGGACTAATCTGCTAACTTGCTGACTGATCGAGTTTACGCAGTGCGTCGATCGACACACCACTGTGTCGATCGTTACACAGAAAAATCGCACAACAACGGTCGATGCACCTAGTGCAACGATCGATGCCTGAGCGACAGAGGTAAAACCCGACAGAACTCAACCAATCCTTTTAACAAATTTTTCTTTTCTTTTTGCCAACCCTTCGCTTGACACTACTGGGGTCAGTGTGTCTTAAGTGTGGGGGAGGTTCTACTAACTTCTTTCTTTTGTTTTCTTAGAGTCAGTTAAATTTTTCAAAATTTGTTTTATCGAATCAAAACTTTTAAGTAAGAAACAATGATTTTTTTAGAAGATTAGCAGCACTTGCAGGAACTTAAGTAACCATTGGGATGAAACTGCAGATTATCTCTGACTATTAGAAAACCCAGACATGGATCAACCTACTGAGAACACCCACATCGCTTCAGGTATCAGAGGATCCTTTTACTGACTTCAAACTTAATACTGACTTAGATTTCTCACCTAAGGGCTTGGTATACTTTGTGCTGGATTCCCTTGTTAGTTCTGACACAGCCTGTAAACCTGTCCTATTTAGTTCCCTTCTCCCATTCCATAAAGTAAAAAAAGAAAAAGATAATAAACTGAGGATGAGTTAGTAACTCCGAAGTGGTCATGGGAATGGTAGCTACAACTTTCATATCCTGTGCATCCATGGAATGTGTCCAAGGTACACCCCTTAACGTGAAGAGCACTGATAAAAAAATAAAATGATACCCAATGGGGAAAAATCAGAATGCTAAGGAAGGGAAAAGAGAAGAAAGGGACTAGAGAAAGATAGTATGGTGGTCTAGAGCTGATAAGGTAAGAGTCCATGTGCCTTTGATCGATACTCCTTAGGTGAGACCGCACTTAAATACTTGCAGAAGTCAGTAGGGTGAATTTGAATGCGTGAATGTGATTGTGGAGTTTACTTAGGACAGTTGCTAAGTGTGGGGGAAGTATATGTTGGTTTTGATGTCTGCAGGTTGATTCTTTCATGTGGTTTGCTAAGGGGAATCTGAGTGTTGCTGCTTCTAAGATGAAAAGAGTTTCTGAAGAGTTTTCAAACCTCTTCACTACATTCTAGTTCTCTGTTTTGCTTGAGGGCAAGCAAAGGCTAAGTGTGGGGGAGTTGATATATCATGGTTTTTACCAGTTTTATGCCATGATATAATTGTGTTTTAGTGTTCTTTTGTGTTGTTTTAGAGTCTATTACAGGTATAATCAGGTTTGGAGCAGAATTGGAGATATTGGAGCATTTTGGGATTTTTGGAGTGTTTGGCCGAGAGATTGAGCTCACTGTCCGATTTTGAGATCATGCATCGATCGACACACCTTTGGTGTCGATCGACACACTAGCGAGTTGGGCCGATACGGCGGTTTAATGAAGAATGAAGATTTTGCACTTTGGCCCAGAAGTTTCCAGTATTTACAAAGAAGCCCCAGCCGAGATTATGCCTATATAATTAGGATTTTGGTGTTTATTTTACATACGCTTTCATACTTAGAGCTAAGAGATTTTTAGAGCTTTTGGGGCTGATCTAATCCTGTACTTCATCTATTTTGGAGAAGATTTCGAACCCCTTTATCTATTTAATTTCTTATATGCAATCTATTAATTCTATGATTTATGTTTCATTAATCATGTCTGAGTAGATTCATAGTTAGGTTTAGGGTTTCTCATTAAGGATTTCATGACTTGCTAGACTTGTTTAATTCAGTTAAGGATTCACATGAATAGAATGTTCTTCGATCTAAATTGAGTTTAATGCTAGTTCTAACCTGATCAATTAGAATCAAGATCTTAGGTTGCTAAATACGACACGAGAGTGTGGTTTAGAATCTGAACTATTTAGGTTGAGCAATTAAATTATTCGCAAAGAGATTTGGCTTAGTTTAATTGTGAACATATCGAACTTGAAATTAATGCTGGTTTAATCTGTTAGTAATTGCAAAGAGATTTGGATTACTGCACTTAGGCTTAGAGAATTCTCGCAAAGAGATTTGGTTAATTCTATATCCGTGATTTGAGTTCTAGAACTGTGCTTAATTAGATCCTGACTGATTGATTTGTCTGCTTGTTTGATTTCCTGAGAACGCCCTAGACTTAGCGCCTCTAATTAACTGCTTTCACCACCAATAATCTGCTACTTGTTTACTTTCTTGCTTTGCTATTTAGTTACTACAATTTGCTTTCTTCTTAGTTTAAATTCCTACGGTTCCTTATCTATCGAGACCAGAGTCTCTGTGGATTTGATACCCTATATACTACAATCACTTAATTGTGCACTTGCAGTAGAATAGGATTAAAACCTTACCCTATCACCGGGGACTCTTTGAGTCTTCGATAGATTTGAGTTTAGAGTTTACACTAGGTTTTTCGTTTTTATTTTTAGTTACTAATTTCTTTTTTTCTTGCTGCTTTGCGTGTTTCACGTTTGCGATTTAAACACGTTAATCGATCGTTGCTTCTTTGAATCGATCGACACACTCTCGTATTGAATCGATCGACGCGGTCCTGTGCATTGATCGACGCTTAGCGATTACCGATAGTGTATGCATAACCGTGCAACCAGAAATAATCCGGACAAGAAACTCGTGGATCTCAGACTTGAGGAACCTACAAGGTTGGAAAGGACGAACAGAAAAGCTCAGAAACCAGTTAAGATGTCAAACCCAAATGTTGTGATCTTAATTCGAGATGCTGAAGGTGTTCTGAGAGATAGAGAGAACCATGTCTGTAATGAGCATGGACAGAGGCTGGATGATAAAGGTAATGTCATTCTTGAGACTCAGAGGCAGATTTTTCAGCCTGATGAAGAAGCTCAAGCTGGAGGAGCAGGTGGACAAGGAATTCCACAACCAGAAGTGCCACCTAGAGCACCAGAGCCTCCTACTAGAAGGACACTAGCTGATTGCAACAGGCCTGATGAGTTCTATGCTAATAGGTCTGCAATTGTACCTCCTGCTTTTCCGCGAAATGACTTCGAGCTCAAGACTTCATACTCTACGCTTGTGGGACATACCTAGAGCACCACCACGGCAACGATCGATGCATGTATCGGGATTGAATCGATCGACGCGGACTGTGCGTTGATCGACACAATGAGCCTACGAACCCAGAACCTATCAAGGTTCAAGTTGGACACTATGACATCGATCTTTATGATGTTTCGACGACCGATCAACCCTGGTTTGCAGATATTGTGAATTACCTGGCTACAGAGACTTAACCAGATGAGCTTAAGTGGTATGCTAAGAAGAAGTTCTTCAGAGAACTAAGGAGATACTATTGGGACGAGCCTTATCTCTACAAGCATTGTTCAGATGGTATTTATAGGAGATTCATTACAGAATCAGGGGTTCCAGATGTTCTATTTCATTGCCATGGATCAGATTATGCTAGACACTTTTCTACTTTCAAGACTGTGTCTAAGGTTCTGCAAGCAGGCTTCTGGTGGTCTACTATGTTCAGAGACGCTCATACTTTTGTCTCTCAGTGCGATGCCTGTCAGAGGGGAAGAAAGATCAGTAAGAAGCTGCTATAGAATTTCATCCTTGAGGTTGAGGTTTTCGATTGTTGGGGCATTGATTTCATGGGTCCTTTTCCCTCATCTCATGAGAATAAGTTCATTTTGGTTGCTGTGGACTATTTGTCTAAGTGGGTAGAAGCAATAGCTAGTCCAACCAATGACTCTTCGGTGGTTCTTAAGCTGTTTAAGACCATCATTTTCCTAGATTTGGAGTGCCTCGGTTTGTGATAAGTGATGGAGGATCTCATTTCATCAACAAGGTCTTCGAGAAGCTGCTACAGAAGCATGGTGTTCATCATCGAGTTGCTACTCCTTATCATCCTCAGACTAGTGGGCAAGTTGAGGTCTCTAACAGACAGATCAAGGAGATCTTGGAGAAGACAAGGAAGGATTGGTCTCCAAAGTTGGATGATGCATTATGGGCCTATAGGACTGCATTTAAGACACCACTTGCGACTACTCCGTTTCATATTATATATGGGAAAGCATGCCACCTTGCAGTTGAGCTTGAGCACAAGGCAGCATGGGCTGTGAAGCAGATGAACTTTGACTTGAAGCCTGCAGCAGAGAGGAGATTGGTGCAGCTGAATGAGTTGGATGAGATTAGGCATCATGCCTATGAGAATTCAAAGTTTTACAAGGAGAGGACTACGGCATATCATGACAGAAAGTTGTCTCCCGACAGTTTGAGCCTAATGATCAGATACTTTTGTATAACTCACGTTTGCAATTGTTTCCAGGTAAGTTGGGTTCTAGATGGTCTGGTCCTTTCACGATCAAAGAGGTGCGTCCGTATGGTGATGTTGTTCTTATCGGCTCAGAAGGTAAGGATTTCACGGTCAATGGACAGAGGGTGAAGCATTATTGGGCTAAGGCCGAGATTCCAAGAGGTCAGATTCTGCCTCTGGATTATGCACCCTCTGCCTGATCGTAGAACAGTCAAGCTAGTGACGTTAAAGAAGCGCTGAGTGGGAGGCAACCGACTGGTTAGTCTGTACATACTCATTTTGGTGTTTTTGTTAGGATTTTACGTTGGTTTTTCGTTTTTGGTGTTTTTAGTTGTACAGATCCGAAGTTTGGAAACTGGGAAATCGCACTGCGTCGATCGTTGCGGTCATGTGCAACGATCAATGCAGGGGGAAGTCATACGGAGAAAGGAGTTCGCAATGTGTCGATTGTTGCGGTCATGTGCAACGATCGACGCATCGGGGTCCAATCAGAAATTAATGGTAAGGCTCTAAACCGGAAATCCGATTGGTTCGACCAATCGCAATTTGCGACGAGGCCTGCAACCCTTGAGTCGATTGACGCACGCACGCGCAAGGTAAGTGCCTTTGACTTCTTTTTCTTCTTCTTCTTCATTTCTTCTTTGCCGAGAACGAACCCTAAATCGCCCCATCCCCTAAATCCTTCGATTCTTACTCATTTTCATCGACTCCAAAGCCCATTCCACTCGATTTTCACTCCACTTTCCATTTCTATCACCCCTTTCAACCGTTTTGAGGTATGGGTGCCGAATCTCTTGTTTCTAATTTCAGTCCTAAGGTAAAAAGTTCGAATTCTGTCACGATTTTCATGGCTTGATGGTGTATTGATGCTTAATTAAGCTTGCTAGTGATGATTTCGTGTTGCCTTAGTACATGCATTGACAGATTTTGTAAGTTTTCAGAGAATCTTCGATTCGATGAAGAACACTTGCGATTCTCTGATTTAGGGAGAATGTCGAACAGATTGACACTGATTTTGCTGCTGATGATGGTTGATTGAGATGATTGACACTGATATGATTGCATCTGTTGATCCTAGAGCTTTGGCTTAATTGCAAGTTTGCTTTTCTTGTGTCTTTGATCGCAAATGGCACCAAGGAAGAGAAGGAACGTGCTTGCTGATCCTGAACCACATGTCGATTGGTTCGTAAGTGCTTCACCCTCGCATGCGCCTTACACGAGTATTCCTGGTGAAAAACAGGCTCCTTGGCCAAAACCAGAGAATGCCCACATTTCGATGAACAGAGAGTGGGACAGCGATGTGAAGGTAATGGTTGAGAGTGCTGATTGCACAGATAGAGCTATCTCTGAGGCTTAGGACGATTATGATACGTTGTTTTACAACGCGTGGCAGAGCATGGAGATCAAGCCCACACGGTTTGCGGATTATCGGACCTGTCAGATGCTAGGTATCATTGCGGATGTGCTGAGCGTGGTGATAAAGATAGGCTTGGGGACTATGTCTATGAGTATTTTTGTTCTCTTTCCAGACTTGGTGAGACAGTTGTTGTCCATCTGCAGAGTGTATTACACTGACCCTATGCGCAGGAGAGCTAGAAAGGGAACGTTCACCTTCATGTGTAATGGAGTCAGTACCGCATCAGCATTCTTGATCTTTGCAGGCTCTATGGTTTCAGTATAGAGCCCACTCGATGCTCTCTGGTTGGTGAGTGGGACAGTGAGAGCTGTCAGTAATTTTGGGATCACATTGGGTGCGAAGTGTACACTCGCGCCTCTCCAGGCAGATACAGTTATGCCATACAGTCCTACGATATGTTGGGCGCATTTTAGGATACACTATACTCTGCAAGTCTGAGGTGAACAAGCCGAGAAAGCTGGAGCTTCAGTTGCTCTACACTGGAGTGAGTCATTTTTTTGCGGATACACTGTTGGTTGATCCAGCGCTTGAGCTGAATTTGAAAGCAGTATTTGCATGTCACTTATATGATTTGAAGACTAAGGTGTTCTCAGGGAAGAAGGTTGAGACAGTGGGGAGTTTACTTCCCATCTTTCAGCATTTCAGGATCCCTACTGCTGAAGAGAGTGAATTACTAGGAGGGTGTGGATAGATCTTGCTAACTTGAAGAGCACTACATGGATGAAGGAAGGAAAGTTGTGGATATTTCACGATAGCGACTCACGATATTGGTGTGTGTAGCGTCCTTCGGCTGAGCTTACGAGATTTGATTCCTTGGCAGCCTTGCGTTTTGAGCCTAATAGGAACCTGCTGCGCAGAGTTCCTACAGTTGTTAACCCACTGGGTGCTTCTACTTCTTCTGCACAGGATCCATCTTCTGCGTCGGGACCTTCTGCTACTGCTGCTGTTGCTTATGTTGATCCTGGTCCATATTCGGATCCACCAATGGACCCCGCTGACATGTCCCAGGGTGATTTTCATAGGCTGGTTAATGATAGATTGAAGGTATTTGGGAGTTCATGCGTAGCTTCACTTGCAGGAGTCAGCCTAGAGTGCATCAGCATGCACCTGTTCGTAGACGTCGACGATCTCCCACACCTTAGACGAGCAGTTCTGACCCACTTGTTGGCATTGACGATGAGACCGAGAGCGATGTGATTTGAGTTCATGTTTCCTTGACATTCGGTTCTGTATCTTTTTCACTCTTTCTTTTTCATTTTCTTGAGTCTTTGTCAGTACTTGTGCTTTGGGATTGATGTATTTACTTCTATGACTATCAGTTGCTTTGATTTTTGTGTTATCTGTGGTGTTTGCAGCTTACAGGTTTAGTTTTGAGATTTCTCATGAAATAGTTGCAGTCTGCTTAAATGATCCGGCCAAAATCAAAGTGCAACGATCGACACGGCCCTGAGAGTCGATCGACTCCACTAACCATCGCATTGCAACGATCGACACGGTCCTGTGTGTCGATCATTTGAGTCACCATCGCACTGCATCGATCGTTGTGGTCCTGTGCAGCGATCGACGCAGTTGCGAGACAGGTAAAAATCGACAGAACCTAACACATCCCAATCCATTTTTCTTCTTTTACCAATCCTAAGCTTGACACCATTGGGGACAGTGTGTTTCAAGTGTGGGGGAGGTAGTACTGATATTATCTTTTTCTTTTCTTAGAGTCAGTTGTGTCTGTTTTTATTGAGTCAAAACAGTTGAGTAGGAAATTATGACTTTTTGAGGAGACTACTACACTTGCAGGAACCTAAGTGACCATTGGAATGAGCTTGCAGATGAATCTATGACTGTTAGAAAATCCAACACAGACCAGCCTACTAAGAACATCCATATTACTTCAGGTATTCAGAGGATCATTGCTAACTTCACTCCTAATCTTGACTTAATTTTCTCACCTAGGAGCTTGGTATACTTTGAGTCGGATTCCTCTGTTAGTTCTGACACAGCTTGTAAACTTGTCCAAGTATGGTTCCCTTCTCCCCTTCCTTAACGTAAAGAAAAAAAGAGATAAACTGGGGATGAGCTAGTAGCTCCGAAGTGGACTTGGGGGTGGTAGAGACCCCTATTACCTCTTGTGCATCCATGGAATGTGTCCAAAGTACACCCCAATGTGGGAAGAGCACTGATAAAAAAAATAAAATGATACCCAATTGGGAGAAATCAGTTGCTAAGGAAGGGAAAAGAGAAGAAAGGAACCAAAAAAGACAGTATGGTGGTCATGTGCTAACAGAGTAAGAATCCATGTGTTCTTTGATCGATACTCCCTAGGTGAGACCGCACTTAATAGCTTATAGAAGTCATTAGTGTGAATTTGAATGCTCTAAATGTGATTTTGGAGTTTACTTGGGACAGATGCTAAGTGTGGGGGAAGTATATGTTGGTCTTGGTGTCTGCAGGTGCATTTTTCATGTGGCTTACTAAGGGGAATCTGAGTGTAGTGCTTCTAAGATGAAACGAGTTTCTGAAGTTTTCAAGCCTCTTCACCTCATTTTGGTTTTTTGTTTTGCTTGAGGGCAAGCAAAGGCGAAGTATGGGGGAGTTGATATATCATGGTTTTTACATGTTTTAAGCCATGATATAAGTATATATTAGAGTCTTTTGTAGTGTCTTTCAAGTCATTTCAGGTGTTTATTAGGTTTATGCACGTTTGGAGGATTCTGGAAGATATTGGAGTTTATTGGGCAAGTTTTGGAGCGAAAGCCGTAAGGAGCGAAATGCACTATCTCGGAGCGACATGAGTGTCGATCGACACAGACCCGCGCCAGCGCATTAATGAAGGATTTCAAGATTTTCATTTTTGCCCCAGAAAGTTTCAATATTTATAGAAGAGACCCAAGACGTGATTAGCACTTTATAATTAGTTTTTGGTGTTTTTTAGATTACACATTGATACTTTTAGCTAGAGAGAGTTTGAGAGCTTGGGGCTGATCATATTCTGTATTGCATTTGCTTTTGGAGAAGATTTCGAACCCTTTTTATTCTCTACTCTTTTTATTAATGCAATTTGTTCATACTATGATTTATGTTTCATTGATCATGTCTGAGTAGATTCATAGTTAGGTTTAGGGATTCTCATTAGGGATTTCATGACTTGCTAGATTAAATCAATCAGTTAAGGATTCATAACTTGATTAGTTCTTCAACTTGAATTGTGCTTAATACTAGTTTCTAATCTGATCACTTAGAATCTAGACTTAGGTTTATAAATTGACACGAAAGTGTGATTTAGAATCTGATCTATTTAGGTTGAGAAATTTAATTGTCTGCAAAGAAATTTGGTTTAATTGAATTGTGAACAAATCAAATCTGCATTAAAGGCTAGTTTAATCTGTTAGGAATTGCAAAGAAATTTGGATTTCTAGGGTTTGACACAGTGAATTCTAGCAACGAAAGTTGGTTAGTTCTATATCTGTGTTTGAGTTCTAGAACGGTGCTTAATTTGATCATGACTGATATTTGATCTACTTGGCTTGATTACCTGAGAAATCCCCAGACTTAGCGCTTTTAGTACTTGATAAAACAAACTGATTTAGTTACTGTCTTTAGTTTTCTATTTCTGATTTGCATCACCTAGCTTAACTCGACGTTCTATAATCTATCGTAAGATTTCTTGAGTCTATGTGGTTCGACCCCTACATACTACATTTTCCTGTGCACTTGCAGTGTAACTTAGGGAATTAAACTCTGAGCATATCATAGCTCTAGAAAATCACATTCTACACGGTCATAATCTTTTGATATATCTGTTTCACTGCCAAATAATTTGAGAGACTCGCTTCCTTGATTTGAGGGAGTACATAAGTTCATTCGAAATCAAAATATTATCAGAGGTCATTCTTCCCGGAATAAAAGCAGCTTGAGCTTCTGAAACAATCGAGTTTAGACAGCCTTTAACTCATGAAACCAATACATTGGAGATAATCTTGTATAGAACATTGTAGAGTCTTACTGGTCGAAAATCAGCCAAAGTTTCTGGTGCAGTAATATTAGGTATCATGCATATGTTAGTGTGATTCAGTCCCGTCGTCATGTTACCCGTTTGGAAGAAACACCGAACTTCCTTACAAATATCGGAGCCCACTATGGTCCAACATTGCTGATAAAATCTTGCAATGAATCCAACGGATCCAGGACCTTTATCAGCTCATATTGCCTTTACAGCGGCGTGTATCTCTTGATCCATGAAGTCTTTGGTCGTAGACGAATTGATATCATCCGTGACCGTCGCCTTAAACCCATGAAAGATAGTAAGATCAACAGTCGTCGTTGAGGAAGTATAAACATATTGAAAGTAATTATCTGGTACAACGCCTATGTTAATGTCTCATTTGATGGCGTTTCCTTGATCATCTAGTATGGAAACAATGACATTGTGAGAATATCGTTGCTTAGTACAAGAATGGAAATATGCGGTATTATGATCTCCTTCCTTCAGTCTTACTTTCCTGCTTTTTTGAAACCAGTAATTTTCCTAGTCTCTGTAAGCTTTTAATAGCTGTTTCCAAATGGTTGCTAGATGAGAACTGGTAACCGATCTAGAAGAGATTGCATGGTTAAGGTCTTGTAGTAATTCCTTGATGCATCTCGCTGAATTCATGTTACTGTTATGTCGGCAAAGAGTCAGAGATCTATGGCAGGAGGAGATCTGATCCATTATTGAAGACGAGTTTGATAAGTGTCTACCATTCCAACCATGTGTAACATAACCCTCAAAATCAGAACACTGAAGCAGTCTCTTTTCAAATTGAAATAGCTTTCGTGATGAAGAAACCTCAAAGCTTATTGTTGTTATTACTGGTTTATGATCAGAGCTAGTATATGGAAAAAAGTTTTCTTTCGACTCTTGAAAAGATGCCAAGAAGGCAGTATTAACAACCACACGATCAAGACACTCTTCGACTGTATATGTGAGTCTTTTACCAATCCATGAAAACCGGCAATTTGGAGATCATAGGTCCGTCAGGTCACAACTCTCGTACACATCTCTTAGGTTTCTGAAATTCCAAACACGTTTGTTCCTCCTCTTTTCCTGCATTGGAGAGAATTTAGTTGTTGTCCCTAACGAGTATCCATTGATCATCTCTGTTATTGCCTATTACTTTCAGCTTATCCCATAATCCATATCTTCTTTGCTGTATCTGATGCCCATAAACACAAAATAAGTAGAAAACTATTCCATTGAAGCTTACTTGAACATCAACTAAACGTACATCTTGGGTAAAACAGAAAATGAAATTGAATCTTTCCAAAGCAAAGCTAAGCCTCAACCACGACCCGGTGGAGATATATAAACTGAATTTTAAATCTTAATGAAACAAGTACTTGTTAAGCTACTAAAAGTGCATTAAACATCTCTATGAGGAATAGGATATTTGGATGATAGAGACGGAAACTTCCTTTAGTCGCGGTTATTTCAGAAGCCCGTAAAAGCCCTGACAGTTCCAGGAGATGATCTTCATGGAAACTGTGGGGGGTACCGGGCCCCGCGCCTCCGTCTATTATTTGATTAACTGAACATGAATCTTCCGATTCATTCCTTGGTGACTGATTCTTCTTCCTACCCGGTAACAAAATCAGACGATCAAGTGTTTTATATATTAAATCAAATTTGTCCATCAAACGGTTATTTCGAAAAATCGTTATTATTATCGACATGCTATGACTTACATATAAAAAGATATTATCCCATCCATTCAGAACGTACGTAAAATTCCATTGAGTTGGAGCATTATATAACCACAATATGGTTTATAAAATTTAGATTAAGAATGGATGAGTTAGATTCCATTCAAGTTTTTTTTGTAATGCCCTGACCGCTATTGTCTGTGGGTCCTATGTCCACTTTCGGTATGTGGGCCTACCTTCTTCCAACGGCTGATGCGTTAGTTTGGGAGGCTCGAAAAGATTTGTTTATTGACCCTGCAATCACTATATGATCTTTCATGTGCTTTGTCTTCACCCGCACGATACCGCAAATCACTTTCCAGTAGGTCATCCATCTTTAAATTTTTCCAGTTCAAACACGCTTAGTTCTAGAGTTTTCTCTGGAGAATTGACCGAAAAGATAAATGCATTTTGATGACATATGTAGTCAAATCAATTATTTTAATCTTTTTTGCATATACCAAAAAACAGGATGTTACAGTTTTATCTGTCATTTAATTGTTGTATTTGGGATTATAGTTCGTGGGTTGTTGTTGCTTTGGTTTTCTTCTGTTTTCTAGAGATTTTTGCAGTATTGCGTTTCTTACTAATTATCACTTTTCATGTTATCAAGATAGTCTCTATCAATGGTTTTGTTTTAAAAGTGTTTGTTTTCGTAAGACTAATTAACCGGCTTCAATTTTTATATAAATTGTTGGGTAAACGGCTTATTTCTCCTCGAAACTATCATATACTAAAATATCTACACAAAGTTACAGCCTCGTCTTGTTCTACATGATTTGAAACTTATTTCCACATAATCAAATGCTCGAAACGTATTTACACATATTTATCGGTTTTATTGGTTTGCTATGTAAACCATAAATCAAACCATCAATTTTATTGGTTTGCTATGTAAACCTGAAATCAAACCATTTATACTCTATACCAAGCCGAATTAAAACTCGACCCACCACAACTAAAAACCTTACCCGACCATAGTAAAAATCTGAAAATTCCCAAACCTGACATCGAATTAGTCCATCGCCATCGCCATGGTGTTGCAACCTAACTCTGTTATCGATGGCCCTTGGAAACAAAATCTCAAAATCTCAACTGTACTTCTTCAATTTCTTGTAATTAAATATGTGGAGGGTCTCGATTCCTTTCCCTTTTGGTATCAGATGGAAAGATTGTTATTCAACGATTGGTACAAGATTGTATGTAACACCACCACCTTCGGCAAGACTTTTTTTGGGTCAACGGATTACTTCATTTAACTTAAAACGAGTTTGTTCCCAAAGGGCTTAGAGCATACAACATAGATTTAGCTAAACTATTTCCCGATCTATTCTCAGACCGAGGAATAAAGTGAAATGATAGATGAGCATAGAGAGGTACAAGGCTTCTAATATCCCATAAAATGCATGCAATCTCTAATAACTCAGTCCCTACTAGGAGGGAATTTATGAGAACTTGAGAGTCCAAAAAAACTTGTAACTGGTGCAAACCAACGGCAAGGGATGCTTTAATACCGGAAAGTGTTGCTAAGGCTTCCGCAACCAATGCAGAAGCGATAAAATGGGGAGCTTCAGAATGTTGTGCTAATGAATTTCCTGAGGAAGATTTTACTATACAGTCCATACCTCCATCCAGGGATGAAGCCTTTCATGCGCCATCAGTAAGACTGAAGCCACACTCAACTCTCTACTCAGAGCTGACTGTCGAGTGATGAGTGCTTTTTGTTGAATCTGGAGGGTCATCGAGTCCCATTCTTTTGCTTCCACAATGGATTTAAGAATTATATCGTCGATAGAGGTTCTTTTGTTATCAAAGATCAACATGTTTCTAGCAGTCCAAAGATTCCAATATAGCCAAGGGTATAAAGGAGCCGTTGCAAGGCCAATTGGATGGAGATTTAGTCTGTACTTACCACCTGAAAAAAGAGCGCACGTCTGGAATTGATTGCAATGGTGAAGATCGAAGGTTAAAGGCGTTCTCTCCAAAACTGTACGAGCAAAATGACAAGAGAGAAGAATGTTGTTAATGATTTCTTCTTCACCATAATTTTTGCAACGCGAAGCATGGTGAATTCCGCGGACAGTGAGAACATTCCCAATATGTAGGGCATTATTTACAGCTCTCCACATGAAATAGAGTATATTTGGAGCAGACCATATGTTGCACCAATTGAAATTATCAAATTGACTCTCTCTCTCTCTCTCTCTCTCTCTCTCTCTCTCTCTCTCTCTCTCTCTCTCTCTCTCTCTCTCTCTCTCTCTCTCTCTCTCTCTCTCTCTCTCTCTCTCTCTCTCTCTCTCTCTCTCTCTCTCTCTCTCTCTCTCTCTCTCTCTCTCTCTCTCTCTCTCTCTCTCTCTAATGCAATACTGGGTAGCTTGACTTTGACGAATATATACCATTCTTCTCTGCTAACCAGACTCGGGTATCACAAGGTTTGCGAGTACTCAGGATGATACATCGGACTCCTTATAAAGAGGTAAATGAGCTCGGATTGCCGAATTATTCCAATCATTTGTGACATGATTCAAGAGATCTGCAACTTTGGAGGGCCGTACGACATGAGAGGGGAAGATGTTGACATCCATGGAACACGCCAAACATTTATAGATTTTCCATCTCCAATTCGCCAACATAAACCTTTCAACATGAGTTCTTTCCCATAAATTATCTCTGTCCAACCGTGGTAATTGTGAGTTCAGAGATTTCACACCAAGGATTTGTATTGTAATGTGGTTTTGGGACTTTAGGAAATGATATATAGATTTTCTATGAATCAAGGATGTTATAAAAGATTGAATGTTGAGATAGAATTTATACAAAGAACAGATTGAATGTATACAAATGAGATCGAACTATTTTAGTCGAAGTGTAAAGCTGGGATTGTGTTTTCGTATATCATCTTTGAATGACTTCTCCTTCTTTTATAGTTGGGATTGTGTTTTCGTATATCATCTTAGACTCGATCTCTTCGTCTGTTGCGATCTTCTCGCTCGCATTATCCTTGATGTCCCGAGATTCTCGGAGGTTGTTACAACGGTTGACAACTCATTCTTTGTTGAACTCGAACTCAGGTGGATACGAATGACAGATATATCGTCTCTTCTCATGATTCGACTTGGTCGTTTTTCATACGTATTGGGCCTGGTTGAGTTCGTCCATCTTCTGGGCTCCTTTTAGTGGGCTTCGTATCCTGTAAATGGGCCAGATTTTTTAGTGCGAAATCCAGCGCCAACAATTGCCCCCCAGCCCATTAATGAAGTTTGAATTCATGTGAGGCAACCTCGGCATTATGCGCACTGTCCTCGATCTACGTATGTCCTCTTCACGCACGCTGGAGTTATTAAATTGGCAAAATCGAACGGTCGAGATGGCGCGTGGAAGGAGCAACCTCGATTATCGGGATCCCCTTCTGATTTCCCTTGGATCGTAATTATTTTGATTCGATCCAACGGCTGAGATAAGAGGATATGAGAGGTCGTCACATCGAATCTTATCAGTAGGATTCGAATCGATCGATCTTATCTATCTACCATATCTAACGGTTACGATCTGCTGATGTGGTCTAAATCCGGCGATCTCGAGGTCGACCTTAATTATGACTTTAAAAGGGGAGGTTCATCCCACGTTTCCCATTACAAGCTTCGTCGTATTTATCCAGGTAATTCCTTCTTCTTCCTTACTCCTTTTTTCATTTTTACTTTTTCAGAGAGCAGAGAAGTAAGGTTGTCCCTTGCTAGAGTCTTTTTCTTTTTTAATCTTCAATGATGGCTCCAAAAACCAGAACCGTAGGAAGCAGTTCTAATCAAGAACTTTATGGCCCTCACCAGAAATCCAAACTCACGATGAGCCATATCCAGAAGCTCCGAAAAAACTGTCACGTCCCTCCGAAGGTGGAAATGGTGCTGCCAGACAAGTCGGAGTCTCCGGAGATCGTACGCCCCGGATTTTTCTGCGCATACTCGACCTTTTTCGAGAGATGCGGGCTGATATTTCCGATCCCGCGCATCTTACTCGAAGTCTTGGCGCCGAGGAGGGACTTTCGGTGACGGTCGATCTCATTTTGCCCTTGTGTCTCGTGAAATACAACAAGAAGTGCCTGGGAACCTACTACCTCTCGCTGCGTCACGGGAAGATCATAGAAGAGACTCCTCCGAGGGATGTGTGTCAAGACCTTATATTTATCTTTAATATAAACGAGTTCTCCGTTGGCGATTTCGACTTCTCTGTCATCCCTACACGTTGGGCCGTCAGTGTTGGTAAGAAAAGGACTATTATTTGTGGATCGGGCTTAGCTCGATACATTATTTATGACCTGTTTTGACCGTTTTATATTTTTTTCCTTTGCTTGCAGATACTCCGGAAGCACTACCGCTCGACACGGATAATGCGGTCCTGATTGCTTGCTTGAAGAGCGGAAGGATAGATTGGGATTCCTTCACAGCAGATCGCACCAGATTCGCTATCGGAGGGCAGAGTTCGATGAAGCGTCCCCCTCCAGTTCCTCGAATTCCTCACGAAGTGAAACCTCGCATCGGTCGGCCAACTCTAGCAGCAGGTAACTCGTCAGATCGACAATCCTTCATCCCCCTTTTTTATATTGTTTATAAGATTTTTTTGTCTTTCTGACTTAGTTTTCGTGCTCTGTCTAGGTCATACCGTCTCAGATTCCGGTTCGACAACAAGTACTCCGCCGGTAGAAAAGATGTCCTGAAGAAACAGCTCTCGTCGTACCGAAAAGTCTCATGCCGACTTAACAGCTCAGGCCAAATCGGGCCAGTTAGCCGCGATGCTTACCAGGGCTCTCAGCTTGACTACTCTAGCTTATCGGGCCATTAGTGACGAGGAGGTAAACCAGGCGGTTCTACCGTGAGCGTACTTCCGCCTCTGTCCAGCCAACCATCACATGAGGTGGTGCAGGTCTCGTCTGACCCGGCGAACTCGAATGGATCTAGGGGTTCAAATGGGTCATGTCCTCCAACCTCGAAACGAGATCGGAGTAAGGAGGAAGTTCCTGTGGGTGGTGGAGCAGAGGTCAAGCAGACCTCATCGGGCTCTTCGGTAATCAAGGGCTTTACATGGCGGTTCAAGTACAAGAAAGAGTGCATGATCGTGGATGATCCTGCAGGATGCCATTCCTCCTCAGGCATTTCAAGCGATAGGGGCTCCAGCTTCCCGCGGTTCGGAACATAGCGCAATAGCATGCCTATGTCGAGATGATGACGGCCCAAGGAAAGGTACTCTCAGGTCGATAAATTTACTTTGTATATTTTGAACAATCTCTGATCGCTATCTTTTGATGTTTTAGGCCCTTGAAGCGGTCAATAAGTACAATGCCTTCTCCAAACAGAGCTCGAAGGGAGTTCCCCGAACTGAAGAGCTAAAGGAGGCGGAGAAGGTCGTTAAAGACCTCAATGTCAGCCTCCAAGCTGCTAAGGCTCGGGAGGTGGCGTTGAATCGGCAGTTGCTTAAGTACAAGGACCCGTAGGCTCTGATCATGCGGCTGGAGAACTCGGAGGAGGACCTCAAGATCAAGCTCGGGGTCGCAACGGACAAGATGTTTGCGGCTCAGAAGGAGAGACAGCTCTCTTTTGAGCAGGCGAACCGCGACGAGGAGGAGAAGCGCAAGGCTATATCCAGTCGTGACGCTGTGATCCGAGGGATCCGAGGCATACATGTCGATCCTCCAGCAGATCAAGGAGAAGTGGGACAAGAACAAGACCGAGGTCGATATCGAGATTGTCCTTCAGGAGGCCATCGCGAATCTCGATCTCCTTGTTGCGATCGCTGGTGGAGGACTCGACACAGCGGGTGAGACTGTTGTGAAGAAAGAATAGAAAGAGGTCGAGCTGGTTGCTGCGACAGTTCTCGACTTCTCCATCGGTAAGCTTGTTCTCCCTACGATCTCGGAAGATTCGGTGATGCTGATCGATCCTGAGACTCAGCTGCCCGTGAATCTGGACCCGCATGGATCAAACCATCCTCTGGAGGCTGCTAGAGGAATGGTGCAAGAACCAATCCAAGGGGTGAAATACCTGGATGGTGGCGAGAAGATGGCAGAGTGAGGCTGCCTCGTCACTCCTCTCCTTCATAAATCCCCAAAAATTAATCTTTTTTAAGTTCTGTGTTGCCCGAAATGGCTTTTAATTTTTGAACTCTTTTGCCCACGGAGGGCTTTTGTCATTTATTTTGGAACTTGGTGTTTGCCCAAAAAGGCTTTAAGATAATCAGATCGGTTTTCCTTTATGCTTGTTGCCTTTTAGTTTAACCAAAAGAATAACTAAGTAGGAAAAGATCAGTAAGACAACCAAGTTCTGAACCGATCAGATCTGCGATCGATTATCTTGTCGAAGTCACTTGAGTTCGTATCAGGAGAACTCGCTCGTTTGAATTCATTCTTTTTGTTAACTCTTAGTTCGTTAAATTATCGAAGCGTTTTTATCATCGAGTACAAGATATCGATTTGACTTGTTCGATACGAAAAACTGAGTTTGATATGGCTTCGTAAAGACAAAGTCTTTTTACTTAATGAATTCATTTTGAAGGAATGTTTAGTTGATCCTGATTCAATTCTTAGATTCATATCAACCTAAACATGCGATCTAGGTTCTTCTCAGAATAGAAACAAAAGGATGATCTCACCTTATACCTGTTTGCAGCGGAAAGAGATGGTATGTCTGAGATCAGAGAAACACCGAGGGATGAATCCTCCAAAGGTTCACACACGCGATCACAGAAAACGGCTGCTAGACCACAAGGAGCTCGGCGCAGAGAGAGAGAGAGTTTTCGGCTGGGGGGTTAGGGTTAATTGTTCAGAAACTCGAGTTTTACCTTATAAAACTTGTCTGATTCCGTTTGGGCCATTTGGCCCAAACACCAATTAACTAGACGGCATTCGCGCACTGTGTCGACCGATACCCCTTGTGTATCGATCGACACACAGTGCCTAAACCGTTTTATTCTCTCTAAGTACAGTAAATGCCTAGCACTTTTACCGTACTTCTGCTAAAACGTTCCTACACATTTTCCTGTTAGCTTAGGCGTGTGACCCATATGGGATCATATAATAAAGGCAATAAGTCCAAGACTTATAGATCATGAGCGGACTCTAGCAAGCCATCATGACCCCCAGTATTATATGACTTATGTCTAATCATTGACATACTCTTACTTTCTAGAGACAGTACCGAGATTACTGGACACAATTCCAACAATCTCCCACTTGTACTGGAATCTCTGTATTCATAATCCTTTTGTCACAATATCTCGATTAGTCATAAGGCAAGATTGGTGTCATCCTTATAAAGCCTAATCTTGTTCATCGGACTCTGATTTGATACTGACAATCCAAACGACTCGGGACAGTCCGTTTGAGCATGGCCATGCATTTTCCAGTATTCAAATCTCCGATTGGCCTAGAGATATTCACTCCATTTATATTGGAGGGACAAATTCCGTCTTATTCCATCACTGTAAACTATTCATTTCATAATGTACCCAAACAAGGTCCTTATAACTATCGCAGAACGATAGCGTTAGACAATGATCAAAGTGCATCAGTCCATGTGCAGTCACATGCATGCGAACTCAGGTCTAAGGACTATACTCTATAGTCGTAGTAAGAATCTCTTATGACACAGATATAAATATCCTGAAGAGTTCTTATAAGCGGGTCTTGTCCGGTCGTATGTTCCCAAACATACACCTATGTACTGACTTTGATGCCGCGCATCTATGACACACTGAGACTTTGTCATAAGTCACGTACCAATCCAATCTCACACGGTTGTTGGTGTTCCAATTTCAACAACCTTCGACTAGGGACGGGATGATGTAAACATCTATCAAATATAGGGTCTCATGATCAAGCTAAATGACTTCGATGACTCAAGATCAAGTCATTTACTTCGATGACCTATAAAATGGTTCATATCACTTTGGAACGATTATTTCATCACAGTTAAAATAATCTTGAAATAATAATTTCATTAAACATAAGAATGTTTTACAAGAACATATCAAATAACTAAATAAAAGCCCTCAAACTCCCACTCAAATTTAGATTACATTTCTATGTCTCTAATGCCTACAGCTTCAGTCAGAAACTCGAGCTTAGGCCTTGGGAGTGGCTTTGTCAACGGATCAGCGACGTTATCATCTGTCTGAACTCGGCTGATCTTGACTTCCTTTCTATTAATGATGTCACGTATCAAGTGAAATCTTCTTAGAACATGCTTGGATTTCTGGTGTGATCTTGGTTCCTTTGCCTGAGCTATAGCACCATTGTTGTCACAAAACAGTGCCAGAGGCTCAGCCGCATCTGGTATCACACCTAGTTCAATAATGAACTTTCGTATCCAAACAGCTTCCTTCGCAGCTTCTGAGGCGGCGATATATTCAGCTTCTGTAGTGGAATCAGCAACGGTGTCTTGCTTGGAGCTTCTCCAACTGATTGCACCGCCATTCAGACAAAAGATATAACCGGACTGTGACCGGAAATCATCTTGGTCTGTCTGGAAACTTGCGTCCGTGAATCCACTGACTTTAAGCACATCACTTCCACCGTACACCAAGAACTTATCCTTAGTATGTCTTAGATACTTCAAGATATTCTTTACGGCAATCCAATGGTTTTCACCTGGATTTGACTGGTATCTACTCGTCATGCTCAATGCATAAGCAACATCAGGACGAGTACAGATCATGGCATACATGACAGATCCTATTGCAGATGCATAAGGAATATTCTTCATGCGCTCAAGCTCAGCAGCTGTCGTAGGGCTCTGCTTCTTGCTTAGCGTTGTGCCATGTACCATTGGCGTGAAGCCCTTCTTGGAATACTTCATGCTGAATCTTTGTAGGACTTTGTCAATGTATGAATCTTGACACAAGCCTATCAGCCTTCTAGATCTATCCCGGTAGATCCTGATTCCAAGAACGTATGCGGCTTCACCCATGTCTTTCATGGAAAAACAACTTCCAAGCCAGTCCTTTACCGACTTTAGCATTGGAACGTCGTTTCCGAGAAGCAGTATGTCATCGACATACAGAATAAGAAATACAATCTTGCTCCCACTAGATTTCTTATACACGCATTGTTCTTCTTCGTTTCTGATGAAGTCAAATTGCTTGATTGCTTCATCAAAACGAAGATTCCAGCTCCTCGATGCTTGCTTCAATCCATAAATGGATTTATGAAACTTGCATACTTTTCCAGCATTCTTTGGATCTATGTAACCGTCAGGTTGTGTCATATACACATCCTCTTCCAGAATACCATTCAGGAAGGCGGTTTTCACGTCCATCTGCCAAATTTCATAATCATGAAAAGCTGCAGTTGCTAGTAGAATCCGAATAGATTTCATCATAGCCACTGGTGAATATGTTTCATCGTAATCCACACCGTGAACATGTCTGAAACCTTTTGCCACCAACCTGGCTTTATAAATCTGGACATTTCCATCCACGTCAATCTTCTTCTTGAAGATCCATTTGCACTCGATGGCTTTTACACCAGCGGGTAAGTCAACCAACGAAAACACTTGGTTGACCGACATGGAGTCCATTTCGGAATCAGTGGCCTTGCGCCACTTAGAGGAATCTGGGCCCATCATGGCTTGATTGAAGTTCGATGGTTCATCACCATCAATGATCAGAAGATCATGACAGTCAGTCACGAGGAATCCTTGATATCTCTCGGGTTCGTGACGGATCCTCCCGGATCTTCGAACTTCAGGTACTACAGGTTCAGGCTCTACAATTTCTTGTAGGTCCTCCTGCTGCTCTTCCTCATTAGGTTGAGCAGTATCCTGTTCATCTTGAATTTCTTCAAGCAGTACCTTACTCCCACTGTCTTTCTTAGAGAGAAACTCCCTCTCAAGAAAGTTACAATCCCGGGCAACAAAGATCTTGTTCTCGGAACGTAGATAGAAGTAATAAGCCTTGGTTTCCCGTGGATAACCAATGAAGTAGCATTTGTCAGATTTTGGTGTAAGCTTGTCTGAGATCAATCTCTTGACATAGGCTTCACAACCCCAAATTCTGAGATAAGACAGCACTGGAGCTTCTCCAGTCCATAATTCATATGGTGTCTTTGCTACTGCTTTCGATGGCGCTCTATTTAGAGTGAACACTGCTGTTAGCAGAGCATATCCCCAAAGGGATATTGGAAGGTCTGTGTGACTCATCATAGATCGAACCATATCCAATAAGGTCCGATTTCTCCTTTCAGACACACCATTCCATTGAGGTGTTCCAGGAGGAGTGAGTTGGGATACGATCCCACACTCTCTCAGATGATCACTGAATTCTTGGCTTAAGTATTCTCCTCCTCGGTCGGACCGAAGAGCCTTAATGCTTTTGCCAAGTTGGTTCTGTACTTCATTTTGGAATTCTCTGAACTTCTCAAAAGATTCAGACTTATGTTTCATTAAATAAACATATCCATACCTACTGAAATCATCAGTAAAGGTAATGAAGTACTGATAGTTTCCTCTTGCATTTGTGGACATTGGGCCACACACATCAGTGTGTATCAGGCCCAATATGTCACTGGCCCTCTCGTTAGGTTTATTAAAGGGGGCCCGCGTCATTTTGCCCATCATGCAGGATTCGCATTTCTCACATGACTCAAAGTTAAATGAGCCAAGAAGTCCATTCGAATGGAGCCTCTTGATGCGTTTCTCGCTGATGTGCCCTAAACGACAATGCCATAGAAACGTTCGGTTCTCCTCATTAGGTTTGAACCGTTTGGTATTAATGTTATAAATTGGCGCGGATTGATCGAGTATGTAAAGCCCATTCATAAGAGGGGCAGAACCATAGAACAAATTGTTGCGATTGAAGGAACATAATTTATTCTTAACTGAAAAATCATAACCTTCCAAATCCAACAAAGAAATTGAAATAATATTTCTGCTTATAGCAGGTACAAAATAACAATTATTCAGTTCTAAAATCAATCCCGAAGGTAAAGACAACAAGTAAGTGCCTACAGCTAGTGCTGGAACTTTCGCTCCATTCCCAACTCGTAGCTCCACTTGTCCTTGCTTCAGCCTTCTACTGTTGCTGAGTGCCTGCATATTAGTACAAATATGAGCCCCACAACCAGTATCCATAACCCATGAGGTATTATCAGAAGTAGTTGTATTAACTTCTATAACAAAAATACCTGTTGAAGAAGTCTCAAAAGTCTTCTTCTTCAATTCCTTTAGACCTTCCTGGAATTTCTTACATTCTCTCCTCCAATGCCCTGGTTCTTTATGTTGGAATTGTGTCCAGTAATCTCGGTACTGTCTCTAGAAAGTAAGAGCATGTCAATGATCAGACATAAGTCATATAATACTGGGGGTCATGATGGCTTGCTAGAGTCCGCTCATGATCTATAAGTCTTGGACTTATTGCCTTTATTATATGATCCCATATGGGTCACACGCCTAAGCTAACAAGAAAATGTGTAGGAACGGTTTAGCAGAAGTACAGTAAAAGTGCTAGGCATTTACTGTACTTAGAGAGAATAAAAGGTTTAGCCACTGTGCATCGATCGATGCATAAGGTGCAACGATCGATGCAGTGCGCAAACACCGACGAGTTAATTGGTATTTGGGCCAAATGGCCCAAACGGAACAGGACGAGTTTTGTGTCATAAAACTCGAGTTTCAGACTGATTAACCCTAAGACTGGAGCCGTAAACTCTCTCTCTCTGCGCCGAGTTCCCCTTGTGGTCTAGCAGCTGTTTCCTGTGAAAGCGTGTGTGAACCTTTGGAGGATTCATCCCTCGGTGTTTCTCTGATCTCAGACATACCATCTTCTTCCGCTGCAATAACAGGTATAAGGTGAGATCATCATTTGTTTCTATTCTGAGAAGAACCTAGATCGCATGTTTAGGATAATCTGAATCTGGAATTGAATCAGGATTCATCTAAACGTTCCAACAGTGGTATCAGAGCTTTAGGTTCTGGTTTTTCTTGTTTAGATTCATGTTTAGGATTGTTTAAAAGAGGTGTTTTTGAATCAATCTACTGATAAGATTAAAACACTTAAGAAACAAGAATTGAATCCTAAACAAACTGTTTAAAAATCGCATGACCAAACTATATTGATTTGGTATGTGATCTAAACTGATTTTGCATCGACTGAGATCGCATTGCATCGATCGATGCAATGCAAGGATCGATCGTTGCAGTCGCGAGAGATTGACCGCGATCGCATGGATCGTTCAAACGATCGCATGGATCTCACGAGAATCTCTCGGCCAAACCTGATAACCGTTCGTGCACACGTGAGAGCATCGATCGATGCAGGATCGATGAACGATCGTTGCAGGATCGATGCTGTGAGCATCGATCGATGCGGTTAGGGTTTTGGCTCGGTTTAATTTAATTAAAATTAAACGTCTCGGTTTAATAAACAGATTTAATAATTTTATTAAGTCTGGTTAAACCGGGATAAGAAATCCAATGTCGAAAGAAATATTGGATTTAGTGCCTAAACCAGGAATTTCTAATTTGATTTGGTTGGACCAAATAAATTGAGAAATTCCGGTTTAGTAAATAACCGGTTGACAATTGTGGTCATCGTAGTAATTAAAACTTGGTTAGACCAGTTTTAATGAACCAGACCGGTTATGTCAATTAATTGGACAATTGGGTCATGTCTTGGACATGGACCAATTCTTGGGCCTCGGGCCAAGAAGTTAAAACAATTGGGCCAATTATTTGAGTCTTTCTTCAGATCAATTTAAAATTTATTTTATAAAAATATAAAGTCGATTTTAAATTGAAATTTCCGAAATTTTTAAAATTAGAAAGTTTCTTAAAATAGAAGTTTCTGTATTTGCGGATTTTGGATTTTGAGAAATTTCTAAAGTTAGAAAGTTTCCGGTTTTAGAAAGTTTCCAATTTTAGAAAGTTTCCAAAAATAGTAGGTTTCCAAAAAAAAATAGAAAGTTTCCCGAAATAGTAATCTTCTATTTTGGGAATGAATTTTAATAAACCTACGAACCTCAAATAATATCAAGCGTTGGATGTCTTGTCCAGGCTATGTCAGCTGTCAAAGCCCATTCAATTGCATTCATGGCCTTACAGTGTGAGGATGTCTGTTTTTGCGTGGGTAAGACAGTTTGTGATTCATAAATGTCATTGGGAGTCCCAGACATTAATGATTACATGACTGTATAGTCTGGTTTTCTTGACTAGGCCATCGGGAGTCCCGGGCCTTGAGACATCAGAGTGGATTGGGCCTCGGGCCCAGATTCACAACCAAGAGTTATATCACGGATATAATTAGCCGATATAGGGCTTACCGATATAAGCTAAGGTTGGGTGACGGCCAGTGGCCCACTTTAATCTTAGTTATATGTGGATCTTGGAATCATTATATTCTATTGAGGGTAACTTAGGTTATTGAATATAATGCGTGATTAATCATATTAAATTTTAATACGAGATTAGTCATTTTGAACATAATAACTAATAACCTTTTTATTTATATATTTCAGATATGACTACTACAAGCACACAAAACACATTCTCGATCCGGTCTGTTCTCGAGAAGGAGAAGCTGACTGGAACGAACTTCCTGACATGGTCAAGGAACTTGAGGCTGGTCCTCAAGCAGGAGAAGAAGGATTATGTCCTTCGAGATCCCCTCCCCGAGAGGCCTCTTGCCAATGCTGCCAGGACTCTGCACAATGCTTGGGAAAAGCATTCGTCAGATGAAAATGATGTCTATTGCCTGATGTTGGTGACAATGACTCCTGAGCTGCAAAAACAGTTCGAAAGTGTATTGTCTCCCATCGAGATAATGGCAAGCCTGAAATCGCTTTTTCAGGAGCAGGCTAGGACCGAGAGGTTCCAGACAGTTAAGAACCTCTTGGACTGTAAGTTGGCTGCGAATGCGGCAGTGAGTCCTCATGTCTTGAAGATGATGGGTTATCTCGATCATCTTCAGAAACTCGACTGCCCAATCAGCCAGGAACTTGCCTGCGACATCATTCTGCAGTCTTTACCTGCAAGCTATGATCAGTTCATTCTGAACTTTAACATGCATGGCTTGAGTAAGACACTACCTGAGCTTCACGGAATGCTCAAGACTGCAGAGCCCAACTTGAGGAAAACCGCCAAGGACCCCAATGTGCTTATGGTGCAAAAGGGCAAGGGGTTTAAGAAATCCTCTGCTAAGGATAAGGGAAAGGCCAAGGCTGTCCAAGTCGCGGACAAGGACACGCCAAAGCCCAAGCCCAAGTCCAAGGCTGGGCCTACTGACATGTGCAGGTTCTGCAAAGAACTGGGGCATTGGAGAAGAGATTGTAAGAAATTCCAGGAAGGTCTAAAGGAATTGAAGAAGAAGACTTTCGAGACTTCTTCATCAGGTATTTTTGTTATAGAAGTTAATACAACTACTTCTGATAATACCTCATGGGTCATGGATACTGGTTGTGGGGCTCATATTTGTACTAATATGCAGGCACTCAGCAACAGTAGAAGGCTGAAGCAAGGACAAGTGGAGCTACGAGTTGGGAATGGAGCGAAAGTTTCAGCACTAGCTGTAGGCACATACTTGTTGTCTTTACCTTCGGGATTGATTTTAGAACTGAATAATTGTTATTTTGTACCTGCTATAAGCAGAAATATTATTTCAATTTCTTTGTTGGATTTGGAAGGTTATGATTTTTCAGTTAAGAATAAATTATGTTCCTTCAATCGCAACAATTTGTTCTATGGTTCTGCCCCTCTTACGAATGGGCTTTACATACTCGATCAATCCGCGCCAATTTATAACATTAATACAAAACGGTTTAAACCTAATGAGGAAAACCGAACGTTTCTATGGCATTGTCGTTTAGGGCACATCAGCGAGAAACGCATCAAGAGGCTCCATTCGAATGGACTTCTTGGCTCATTTGACTTTGAGTCATGTGAGAAATGCGAATCATGCTTGATGGGCAAAATGACACGGGCCCCCTTTAATAAACCTAACGAGAGGGCCAGTGACTTATTGGGCCTGATACACACTGATGTGTGTGGCCCAATGTCCACAAATTCAAGAGGAAACTATCAGTACTTCATTACCTTCACTGATGATTTCAGTAGGTATGGATATGTTTATTTAATGAAACATAAGTCTGAATCTTTTGAGAAGTTCAGAGAATTCCAAAATGAAGTACAGAACCAACTTGGCAAAAGCATTAAGGCTCTTCGGTCCGACCGAGGAGGAGAATACTTAAGCCAAGAATTCAGTGATCATCTAAGAGAGTGTGGGATCGTGTCCCAACTCACTCCTCCTGGAACACCTCAATGGAATGGTGTGTCTGAGAGGAGAAATCGGACCTTATTGGATATGGTTCGGTCTATGATGAGTCACACAGACCTTCCAATATCCCTTTGGGGATATGCTCTGCTAACAGCAGTGTTCACACTAAACAGAGCGCCATCAAAAACAGTGGCAAAGACACCATATGAATTATGGACTGGAGAAGCTCCAGTGCTGTCTTATCTCAGAATTTGGGGTTGTGAAGCCTATGTCAAGAGATTGATCTCAGACAAGCTTACACCGAAATCTGACAAATGCTACTTCATTGGTTATCCACGGGAAACCAAGGCTTATTACTTCTATCTACGTTCCGAGAACAAGATCTTTGTTGCCCGGGATTGTAACTTTCTTGAGAGGGAGTTTCTCTCTAAGAAAGACAGTGGGAGTAAGGTACTGCTTGAAGAAATTCAAGATGAACAGGATACTGCTCAACCTAATGAGGAAGAGCAGCAGGAGGACCTACAAGAAATTGTAGAGCCTGAACCTGTAGTACCTGAAGTTCGAAGATCCGGGAGGATCCGTCACGAACCCGAGAGATATCAAGGATTCCTCGTGACTGACTGTCATGATCTTTTGATCATTGATGGTGATGAACCATCGAACTTCAATCAAGCCATGATGGGCCCAGATTCCTCTAAGTGGCGCAAGGCCACTGATTCCGAAATGGACTCCATGTCGGTCAACCAGGTGTTTTCGTTGGTTGACTTACCCGTTGGTGTAAAAGCCATCGAGTGCAAATGGATCTTCAAGAAGAAGATTGACGTGGATGGAAATGTCCAGATTTATAAAGCCAGGTTGGTGGCAAAAGGTTTCAGACAAGTTCACGGTGTGGACTACGATGAAACCTATTCACCGGTGGCTATGATGAAATCTATTCGGATTCTACTAGCAACTGCAGCTTTTCATGATTATGAAATTTGGCAGATGGACGTGAAAACCGCCTTCCTGAATGGTATTCTGGAAGAGGATGTGTATATGACACAACCTGACGGTTACATAGATCCGAAGAATGCTGGGAAAGTATGCAAGCTTCATAAATCCATTTATGGACTGAAGCAAGCATCGAGGAGCTGGAATCTTCGTTTTGATGAAGCGATCAAGCAATTTGACTTCATCAGAAACGAAGAAGAACAATGCGTGTATAAGAAATCTAGTGGGAGCAAGATTGTATTTCTTATTCTGTATGTCGATGACATACTGCTTCTCGGAAACGACATTCCAATGCTGAAGTCTGTAAAAGACTGGCTTGGAAGTTGTTTTTCCATGAAAGACATGGGTGAAGCCGCATACGTTCTTGGAATTAGGATCTATCGGGATAGACCTAAGAGGCTGATAGGCTTGTGTCAAGACTCATACATTGACAAAGTCCTACAAAGATTCAGCATGAAAGATTCCAAGAAGGGCTTCACACCAATGGTGCATGGCACAACGCTAAGCAAGAAGCAGAGCCCTACGTCGGCTGCTGAGCTTGAGCGCATGAAGAATATTCCTTATGCATCTGCAATAGGATCTGTCATGTATGCCATGATCTGTACTCGTCCTGATGTTGCTTATGCATTGAGCATGACGAGTAGATACCAGTCAAATCCAGGTGAAAACCATTGGATTGCCGTAAAGAATATCTTGAAGTATCTAAGACATACTAAGGATAAATTCTTGGTGTACGGTGGAAGTGATGTGCTTAAAGTCAGTGGATTCACGGACGCAAGTTTCCAGACAGACACAGATGATTTCCGGTCACAGTCCGGTTATGTCTTTTGTCTGAATGGCGGTGCAGTAAGTTGGAGAAGCTCCAAGCAGGACACCATTGCTGATTCCACTACAGAAGCTGAATATATCGCCGCCTCGGAAGCAGCGAAGGAAGCTGTTTGGATACGAAAGTTCATTATGGAACTAGGTGTGATACCAGATGCGGCTGAGCCTCTGGCACTGTTTTGTGACAACAATGGTGCTATAGCTCAGGCAAAGGAACCAAGATCACACCAGAAATCCAAGCATGTTCAAAGAAGATATCACTTGATACGTGACATCATTAATAGAAAGGAAGTCAAGATCAGCCGAGTTCCGACAGATGATAATGTCGCTGATCCGTTGACAAAGCCACTCCCAAGGCCTAAGCTCGAGTTCCTGACTGAAGCTGTAGGCATTAGAAACATTGAAATGTAATCTAAATTTGAGTGGGAGTTTTGTGAGCTTTATTTTAGTTATTTGATATGTTCTTGTAAAACATTATTTTATGTTTTAATGAAATTATTATTTCAAGATTATTTTAACTGTGATGAAATAATCGTTCCAAAATGATATAAACCATTTTATAGGTCATCGAAGTAAATGACTTGATCTTGAGTCATCGAAGTCATTTAGCTTGATCATGAGACCCTATATTTGATAGATGTTTATATCATCACGTCCCCGGTCGAAGGTTGTTGAAATTGGAACATCAACAACCGTGTGAGACTGGATTGGTACGTGACTTATGACAAAGTCTCAGTGTGTCATAGATGCGCGGCATCAAAGTCAGTACATAGGTGTATGTTGGGAACATACGACCGGACAAGACCCGCTTATAAGAACTCTTCAGGATATTTATATATGTGTCATAAGAGATTCTTACTACGACTATAGAGTATAGTCCTTAGACCTGAGTTCACATGCATGTGACTGCACATGGACTGATGTACTTTGATCATTGTCTAACGCTATCATTCTGTGATAGCTATAAGGACCTTGTTTGGGTACATCATGAAATGAGTAGTTCACAGTGATGGAACAAGATGGGATTTGTCCCTCCAATATAAATGGAGCGAATATCTCTAGGCCAATCGGAGATTTGAATACTGGAAAACGCATGGCCATGCTCAAACGGACTTTCCCGAGTCGTTTGGATTGTCAGTATCAAATCAGAGTCCGATGAACAAGATTAGGCTTTATAAGGATGACACTAATCTTGCCTTATGACTAATCGAGATATTGAGACAAAAGGATTATGAATACAGAGATTCCAGTACAAGTGGGAGATTGTTGGAATTGTGTCCAGTAATCTCGGTACTGTCTCTAGAAAGTAAGAGCATGTCAATGATCAGACATAAGTCATATAATACTGGGGGTCATGATGGCTTGCTAGAGTCCTCTCATGATCTATAAGTCTTGGACTTATTGCCTTTATTATATGATCCCATATGGGTCACACGCCTAAGCTAACAGGAAAATGTGTAGGAACGGTTTAGCAGAAGTACAGTAAAAGTGCTAGGCATTTACTGTACTTAGAGAGAATAAAAGGTTTAGCCACTGTGCATCGATCGATGCATAAGGTGCAACGATCGATGCAGTGCGCAAACACCGACGAGTTAATTGGTATTTGGGCCAAATGGCCCAAACGGAACAGGACGAGTTTTGTGTCATAAAACTCGAGTTTCAGACTGATTAACCCTAAGACTGGAGCCGTAAACTCTCTCTCTCTGCGCCGAGTTCCCCTTGTGGTCTAGCAGCTGTTTCCTGTGAAAGCGTGTGTGAACCTTTGGAGGATTCATCCCTCGGTGTTTCTCTGATCTCAGACATACCATCTTCTTCCGCTGCAATAACAGGTATAAGGTGAGATCATCATTTGTTTCTATTCTGAGAAGAACCTAGATCGCATGTTTAGGATAATCTGAATCTGGAATTGAATCAGGATTCATCTAAACGTTCCAACACTTTACAGAACCTGCATATGTCAGTTGGCCCAGCCTTGGACTTGGGCTTGGGCTTTGGCGTGTCCTTGTCCGCGACTTGGACAGCCTTGGCCTTTCCCTTATCCTTAGCAGAGGATTTCTTAAACCCCTTGCCCTTCTGCACCATAAGCACATTTGGGTCCTTGGCGGTTTTCCTCAAATTGGGCTCCGCAGTCTTGAGCATTCCGTGAAGCTCAGGCAATGTCTTACTCAAGCCATGCATGTTAAAGTTCAGAATGAACTGATCATAGCTTGCAGGTAATGACTGCAGAATGATGTCGCAGGCAAGTTCCTGGCTGATTGGGCAGTCGAGTTTCTGAAGATGATCGAGATAACCCATCATCTTCAAGACATGAGGACTCACTGCCGCATTCGCAGCCAACTTGCAGTCCAAGAGGTTCTTAACTGTTTGAAACCTCTCAGTCCTAGCCTGCTCCTGAAAAAGCGATTTCAGGCTTGCCATTATCTCGATAGGTGACAATACACTCTCGAACTGTTTTTGCAGCTCAGGAGTCATTGTCACCAACATCAGGCAATAAGCATCATTTTCATCTGACGAATGCTTTTCCCAAGCATTATGCAGAGTCCTGGCGGCATTGGCAGGAGGCCTCTCGGGGAGAGGATCACGAAGGACATAATCCTTCTTCTCCTGCTTGAGGACTAGCCTCAAGTTCCTTGACCACGTCAGGAAGTTCGTTCCAGTCAGCTTCTCCTTTTCGAGAACAGACCGGATCGAGAATGAGTTTTGTGTGCTTGTAGTAGTCATAGCTGAAATATATAGATAAAAAGGTTATTAGTTAAAATGTTCAATATGATTAATCTCGTATTAAATTTAATATGATTAATCACGCATTATATTCAATAACATAATTTACCCTCAATAGAATATAATGATTCCAAGATCCACATATAACTAAGATTAAAGTGGGCCACTGGCCGTCACCAAACCTTAGCTTATATCGGTAAGCCCTATATCGGCTAATTATATCCGTGATATAACTCTTGGTTGTGAATCTGGGCCCGAGGCCCAATTCACTCTGATGTCTCAAGGCCCGGGACTCCCGATGGCCCAGTCAAGAAAACCAGACTATACAGTCATGTAATCATTAATGTCTGGGACTCCCAATGACATTTATGAATCACAAACCGTCTTATCCACGCAAAAGCAGACACCCTCACACTGTAAGGCCATGAATACAATTGAATGGGCTTCGACAGCTGACATAGAATGGACAAGACATCCAACGCTTGATATTATTTGAGGTTCGTAGGTTTATTTAAAATTCATTCCCAAAATAGAAGATTACTATTTCGGGAAACTTTCCATTTTTGGAAACCTACTATTTTGGAAACTTTCTAAAATTGGAAACTTTCTAAAAACGGAAACTTTCCAACTTTAGAAATTTCTTAAAATCCGAATCATGCAAATCTAGAAACTTCTATAAAATAAGAAACTTTCTAATTTCAAAATATCGGAAACTTTAATTTAAAATCGATTTATATTCTTTATAAAATAAATTTTAAATTAATCTGAAGAAAGACTCAAATAATTGGCCCAATTGTTTTAACTTCTTGGCCCGAGGCCCAAGAATTGGTCCATGTCCAAGACATGACCCAATTGTCCAATTAAATGACATAACCGGTCTGGTTCATTAAAATTGGTCTAACCAAATTTTAATTACTACGATGACCACAATTGTCAACCGGTTATTTACTAAACCGGATTTTCTCAATTTATTTGGTCCAACCAAATCAAATTAGAAAATCCTGGTTTAGGCACTAAATCCAATAATTCTTTCGACATTGGATTTCTTGTCCCGGTTTAACCAGACTTAATAAAATTATTAAATCTGTTTATTAAACCAGGACGAATTAATTTTAATCAAAATTAAACCGAGCCTTAAACCAACCATGTCGATCGATGGACCAACCGTGTCGATCGATCCATCAACCACATCGGTCGATGCTCTCAGCATCGATCCTGCATCGATCGTGCATCGATCCTGTATCGATCGATGCTCTCACGCATGCACTGAACCGAGCCAAAACCCTAACCGTGTCGATCGATGTGCACCAACCGCATCGGTCGATGCACCAATATCGAACCTGCATCGATCCTGCATCGATCGATGCTTTCACGCGTTAACAGGGTTAGCCGATAGACTGTATCGACCGATCCATGCGATCGTATCGATCGATCCATGCGATTCTGGTCGATACTGACTTTTGAAAATCGCATTCTACCAAATCATATAGCTTGGTTTCTGCGATTTTATGTGTGTTTAGGTTTTAATTCTTGTTACTTAAGTGGTTTCTCTTATCAGTAGTTGATTCAAAACACTATTAAACAAGAAAACAATCCTAAACATTGAATCTAAACAAGAAAAACCAGAACCATTGGCTCTGATACCACTGAAGGAATGTTTAGTTGATCCTGATTCAATTCTTAGATTCATATCAACCTAAACATGTGATCTAGGTTCTTCTCAGAATAGAAACAAAAGGATGATCTCACCTTATACCTGTTTGCAGCGGAAAGAGATGGTATGTCTGAGATCAGAGAAACACCGAGGGATGAATCCTCCAAAGGTTCACACACGCGATCACAGAAAATGGCTGCTAGACCACAAGGAGCTCGGCGCAGAGAGAGAGAGAGTTTTCGGCTGGGGGGTTAGGGTTAATTGTTCAGAAACTCGAGTTTTACCTTATAAAACTTGTCTGATTCCGTTTGGGCCATTTGGCCCAAACACCAATTAACTAGACGGCATTCGCGCACTGTGTCGACCGATACCCCTTGTGTATCGATCGACACACAGTGCCTAAACCGTTTTATTCTCTCTAAGTACAGTAAATGCCTAGCACTTTTACCGTACTTCTGCTAAAACGTTCCTACACATTTTCCTGTTAGCTTAGGCGTGTGACCCATATGGGATCATATAATAAAGGCAATAAGTCCAAGACTTATAGATCATGAGCGGACTCTAGCAAGCCATCATGACCCCCAGTATTATATGACTTATGTCTGATCATTGACATACTCTTACTTTCTAGAGACAGTACCGAGATTACTGGACACAATTCCAACACATTTAACAAAAACTTAAGCGTGTTCGACCAAAGAACTTTAGAAGTTTTGATTAAGTTCGATGGTGAGGGGAGGGCTCATTCCCCCCAGCCCCAGTTCTTCAAGTTTATTGGACTTAGAAGAATTATGATAGAATTTACCAACGTAGGGTGACTTTGAGAGTGAAATGCACTCCAACAGACCGTCGTGAAGTTGTCTGATGAGGAACCGTGGAAAATGGACCGTTTGAGGTTGATACGGAATGGTTCATTTTGAGATCGCCAGAAAAGAACCGTTTTTAGGTCTCTATATCAGCGGATCTGTGAGATCGCTATAAGTGGACCGTTTCGAGGTCATTATAATGAGTGGATCGTCGTAAGATTGCAATAAGGTAGACCGTTTTGAGGTCGTAAAGATAAGGATCGTTGTGAAATCGCAATAAACAGGACTGTTTTGAGATCGCATAGATAAGGATCATTGTGATATCGCAATGAAAATGGCCATTTTGAGGCCATAAAGATAAGGATAGTTGTGAGATCGCAGTAAAGAGGACCGTTTTGAGGTCATAGAGATAAGGATTGTTGTGAGATCACAATGAAAATTACCATTTTGAGATCGCAGAGATAAGGATCGTTTTGAGATCGCAATGAAAATGACCATTTTGAGGTCGTAATATGAATGGATCGTTGTGAGATCGCAATAAAGTAGACCATTTTGAGGTCGTAATAAAAATAAGGAGATGACATCAGTAATTATATGGAATAACGAAGAGTTTATCATGAAGTGTTTATTCGATAAACTTAGCAGGTTTGTGAATTTGATTTGAGTGGAGCTCGTTAGGCTTTTAGTGATGACTCTCTTCGTGCTTCTGGCTGCTAGTCCTGTGTAGGTTAGATATTCGGGGTGGCTGCGCTCGTTGTCAAGCTGCCTATGTACCCTTTCAAATGACCATAAAGAAGCTTTGAATATTCAGCCAATGTATGGGTAGAGAGATTACACGATTTAAGGACCTCACCAAGAGAGGTAAAGATGAGCCGAGAACTATGTAACAACGGCAACCCAAGATTACAGAGGGTCTGAACCGGACGAAGATAATTGACTGTATGTTCAAGGCCGAAACATGGGATAAACTAGTCAACATATTTGGCTGAGCTAGAGTGATGAGTGAAGCAAAAAGAGTATACCAGTTGTGAGGACCTCAAGCACGGGGTAGAGAACAGCAACAATGAAAATCTCAGAAGCGAAGTAAACCTCAATAAGAGGTAAATAAATTTGGAAAAAACTCACAACCGTGTAGCAAGAATCCAAATGCGTGTGTACGGCAGTGAAAAGATACAAACAGGAGAAGATTCATCGGTTTAAATTTTTGTTTTGCTGTAATTTTTTTTTTTTGAAATCTCCCGAAGAAACGTGGTTGAGACGGTGGTTTATTTTCCTAGACGGCAGAGGAGCGGGCAGTTACGGGGGATGTCTCCACTTAGGGAGCAAAATTTCTCATCTCGAAAAATGGGCCTGTGAGGGGTGTCCGTACAATGAGAAGAAAGTCATTGTTTTGAAGTTGATTAGTTTTGCATTTTTGGGAAGACTTTAGCTCCATTCCTCTAAGATCAACATTGAATTAATGAGCACCACTCTTCAAAATAGCATAGATAATTACTATGGATTCGTTCACATCAATTTATGGTGACTTCCTCATGTTGTTCTCAGTGACCCAAAAGCCTCTTCCTTTAAACCTCACAAATAAAGTGCTATTTTTTCATCATTGAATCGAATCGCTACGTTTGAGTAGATTGCGACACCAGAGTACTGATTACTAGTATCGAATCTCAAATCATAGGATATGGATCTCAGATGATCGCAAAAAGAAAGTAAATGTAATTTTTGGTTTAGTATCGATTGATACATTTTAATTGGGTTATAATTTGGTTTATTTTTATTTTTATTGGTTAAGCTTCTAATAAAGATTAACCATGCATGGAGAAATAAGTATTTAACTTTTATATCATGTCGAACTAAGTATTTAACTTTGAAAACTCACCACATGATAAAGCTTCCATTCCATGGGAAAATAAGTATTTAACTTTTAAATTATGTGGAACAAAAAAGAGACTATAACTTTGTGTAAATTTATTGTTATATGATAATTTCTGAAAAAGAGAGAAATAAGTCGTTTATCTGAAGTTTTAGAAAATAAAAAAAAAAGCCCTGGAGTTTTCTCTCTTTCTTGGTGACTTAAAAAGCGATCTCGGTCTCGTCGGCGGCGGAGTCTCTCTCCGTCGCTGTGCTTCTCTTTTTCTTGCTACTTGTTATCTCTGCACTCGAGTTCTTGGTTCTGCCGGGCCTTCATCGTCTGAGTCTCTCCAATCTGGCAGATATGGTTTTTGGCTTTTTTCTCGTTGGTGTTTACCGCGCCGGTCTTGACAGACGACGGCGGCTGACGGGTTTCTGGAAGCCTACGTGGTTAGTTCCAGTGGGTTGTGGTCATCGCCCAGCTCTGAGCTTATTGCGTTTTTTTCTTCCGGCGATTCAGGTGGTTGACGGGTCGGCTGATGGGTTCTGTGCATGAGCGGTTTTGAGGGAGCGAGGTGTGGCTGGTGGGTTTGGTTCAGGTTCTTCTCTTCGGTGGTCCGGCTTGGGTCATGAGGTGAAATCCGGGTTGGGTAGAGTTGCGCCTATAAGTGGTGCGGCAGGGCCGCTGTAGCACTCTGCTTTTCTGGGTTTGTTCTCGATGACAGGTTTCTTCACATTAGGTGGTGTTCGGTGTAGCCGTGAGCGTCAGGTTAGTGTTTGAGCCAGTGAAGTCCGGTTAAAAACAGGTTTGTCATCCGGTCTTTGCCATTCAATAAGGCTCCCTTGTGCTATGGTGTGGTCGCTCGTCCCGCTGTTGGCATCTTCTCTCTCGCTCGTCCGTTTTATGTGTTTTACTCATTCGATTTTAAGTTCTCTTGTTCAGATGTTTGTTATACGGTGTTTGTTTTAGCCCCTTGGTTAGGGTTCACGTCTCCTTTTTTTGGGCTTAGTACTTCGGGGAAATCTGTTTTTTTGCCGGCTTGTGTATCTTTCCGCTGTATCTCGCCATGTAACATGTTCTTGACATCAATATTACCAGACGACCAAAAAAAAGTCGTTTATCTGAAATTGTTAAAATATTGGTTTTCTGATTACTTTTTTGTTTTATTTTTATGTTTTCGATATGATGACTTTTTTTTGAACTAAATTTTTCGATATGATGTTGATAACCAAAATTTATATTTTATCTTTAGACTTTGGATTCTATTCTTTATAATAAAAGATATACGAAAAAATAACCACGATATGAAGGGTTATGTACCATCACATTAAATTTTGAAAATCTAGACATTTATGACAAAACATGGTGGGCCATTTCTTTTCAAGTCTACATACAGTATGTCTATCATACGCAGAAAAGAACCGTACTTTATTTTAATAATTTTTTATAATCAGACCATTTTTATATGGCTTTACTGAAAATAAGATCGAGCGAAATTCTTTTGATTAGTAGTATCAAATTTAAGCGAAAAAACTATTTCTATTGATTCTCTTATATATCAATTTTCTTTTTTTGGCGAAAATTTTACTAACTAGTTGTTTACTTGTGTTTCATCATTGATTTTCGGTTCCCCTCATATCAGTAGAGCTTTGATTTCACATTTGTTTAGATTTAGTTTTAAGGTTTTAATGTTATACAGATCATATAATTACAGAATAATAAATACAGATCAAAATAAAAAAAAAAAAAAAAAATTAATATGCATGCAGATTTGGATAAAATATATAGATCTTTAAGTTGTTTATACAGTTGTTTTATTTATAATATTTTTCCTGCATTTATATTTGCATTCAAATCATAATATATTTTATTAATTCTTTTTTGTTATGCATTTATACTGCATTACATTCAAAGCATTTGGGTGATTTGCAGGATTAATAGCACACAATGTATTACAATAGTATACATGTATTTTTAGAGGTTTATATGCATTTTGTATTTTTTATGTGTTAAAAAATCATATTACCCCTGTTCACAAAAAGCAACATATGGATGGATGATGGATCTTATGCTATTTATCCTTATATCTTTTTGTATATCTTTTTTTTATCCACATATGAACAGTAAAAACAGGTTTTTTAATAGATTAGCTTCTCTCGTAAGACTTAAACATGTGGATCATATTAATTAGTGATTCCTAGCCACACAATAAATATCATATTGTAAATACTTACGATGGATGGATAGCAGGTGGCCAAGCGTCCACATTATCAAGAATCCGTGTACAAAGAACACATGAACAAGGGACTAAGTGTTCACATATGATTGTGGTAGTGTCCGCGAATAGTCGATATTGTCCACTTAAGCTCTGGTACACAATTTTAAGAGTTCTGGTGGACAGTATCGACTATTCGTGGATACTACCATGATCTTATCGCATGCTAGATGCTTTCGATGGACCGAAGGTGGCTAAGAGTTCACATGATCATGAAAACATACCTAGTAAACACAGTTTTATAAGCTCATGTGGACAATATCGACTATTCGTGGACACTACCACGACCATATCACATGCTAGACGTTTCTGATGGACAAAAGATGACAAGAGCTTACATGCTCGAGAATTTGTGGATACATAGTACGTCGGGCTCCACTATCCACCCAAAAGCAATATTCACGTAACCACCTGCTATCAATTGGAAGCGTCTAGCATGTGATATGATCGTGATAGTGTCCACGAATAGTCGATATTGTGGACACCTTGTATAGACTGCCCAATCGAAACTTTCGTATGAAGTCCGATTTTTTTTTTTGAATTATGGTACATCGACCGATTATATCTCCATTCTGACGGTCTCTATGGCCGGAAACCTCACATCCTTCGTCATATCCATCGTCAAAAAATGAATAGTGAAATAATAGATAAAGTAAGAAAGAAAATGAGTAGCAAAAAAAAGATATGGATATTTTCGTCAAAAGAACAAAAGATATGTTAGAAAAGATACAAAATTACTAGCAAACAGAAAATATATTAAAATGAACAAAAAAGTAAAAGATACACTCAGTGCAATTCACCGTCATTTGCACAAATATTATCTTTTGCCCAAAGAATTAAAATTCAAATCATCAATTTCGGTCAATTCAATAAATGACATACTCAAATCTCTTTTCACCCATAAACTTCCTATATTACCTTTGGAATCTTGGCTGTAACACAACATAAATTCTGAAATTTTTTAGACCACACTTTTTAGAACCACACCTTCTAGTTGTCCTTATTTCGCAGAATTATATAGTCAACTACAACATTATTATAGTTGCAATAAATAATCAAATATTTATTTGAATAGTTTACAATCTTTAATTTCCAGGTTTCCATTATCCATTGAATCCTCTTCATCCTCCACGTTTTGAAACACCACCAAAGCGACAAAAATATAATAGACAATTATCTTTTAGAAAAATAACCTTACTATGTAACTACAACCATATTCTAGTTGGAATAAATAATCAAATATCTATTTGAATAACTTACCATCTTCTTTCATCACGTTTTTTTCCTCCTTTGATTCGTCATCTTCCTCTCTCACTACCAAATCGACAAACAAATAATAGAAAACTACCATTTGGAACAATAAGATTCATATATAATCAACTACAATTATATTATCGTTACAATAAATAATAAAATATCTAACTATTGGGTGGTTATAGTTGACAATATGATAAGGTTACTCCTCTAAATGGAAACATGGAGAAGAAAAATGGTAAAATATTCAACTATTTATTACAATTATGATATAGTAGTAATTGACTATATATTAAGGTTAGCCCTGTCAAGCGGGTCGAATCCGTGACCCGCTCCGCGGTGGATTAAATTAATTTTCGATCGGTATCAATCCGGTCCGCCAAACCCCCCAAAACAAAAACAGTCGACCCGCATCAGCCCCGCTTAAATTAGCGGATACCCCCGGGTAATCCATAAATATTTAAATATTAATTAAATTTTTAAATTATAAATAATTTTAATTAAAATAATATTTATTAATAAAATTTAATATTACAAAACGTAAAATAACAATTTTAATTTTAATTTTTTTTGAAAAAAATATTTATTTTTATTTTATTTTTGAATTTACTCATAAAGTTTTAAATTAATAATAAAATATTTATTTAAAAAAAAAATTGCGGATACCCGCAAATCCGCGGTTCTAAACCCGTCCAGCTCCGCGTTTTAAAATCCTAATCCACACCTGCCCCGCTAATTTAAAAAACAAATTTTCCTGACCTGCACCCGTCTTGCATCGGATCGATCCGCACCTGATCCGCAGATTCTGACTCAAATTGACATGATTAATTAAGGTTCATGTTTTAAATAGTAGTTATTTATTATTTATTTATTTATTTAGTGGTGTTTCGAAATGGATAGGAAAAAGAGGAACAAAATATAATGAAAACTTAGAGAAAAAAGATGAGAGATAGAGTTTGAGAAGGAAAAAAATTAGAAAAATTTTGTTGTAATCCATGGTTGTATTTTTGTGTAGAAGAGAGATGAGAGAGTTTGTTGTGTAGTTTAAAATTAGAGAGAAACAACATAGATGATATTGAAAATATGTGAATTTTTTTTTTGTAAAAAAAATGTGGGATCTTTAATTACTGAACTAGATTTTGATCCGCGGTTAAAAAGCGCATGTTTATTTTTCTTTACAAATTTAAATTTTTTATTTAGTGTAATTAAATTTTTTTTTTAGTTATGCAATCTAGTTTTATTTATAATTGTTTAACCCGTATTATAAAAAGTGAGTTAATAATTTAGATATTTAAAAAAAATGAATTGTGTGTTATTTAGGAAGAGGTATATTGTAAAGATAAAGAGATTAAAATAACAATTTTGCAATATAAGTTTTAATCCGTGTTGTATCGTAAGATCATAGTTTAATTTTTTTTCTTTTTTTATGAAACAACTATTATAAAAGTTATGTGATATAAGTTTAATCTTTATTGCATTTATCTAATTTTTTTATAAACAACATTATTTATATAAAATTTATTATGTTTTTAATATTTAATAATTAAACATTTACGAAATAGAAACAGAACAATCCGTTTATATTTTTGTATTTATTTAAAATTTTAATGTTTATATAATTAAAATTGGTTAATTCATCCTTTTAATTTTTTTTTAAGTGAAGAAAATTCGATTTTAATATTTTATAATCAAAATAAGATAATCAATTTTCAATACGTGTTGTAGTGGTATATATAATTTGCAAATTTGATAAAACAACCCGTTAAAAGCTGCATTCAAATATGAACCACAATTTGACGCATCTTATATTTGAATAATATAAATATTGAATAATTTTAATATATTAATTAAAAATATATCAAAGAAAATTAGTTAATATACTCGTGCAAATTTCTTTATAGAAAATTTATAATCAAAATTGGCTAACTTATTTTTTAACTCGTTCTTGTAATGGTTTAAATATTTTGTAATTTTTTGAAACAACCCGCTAAAAAGTGCAATCGTAAAAACATCAATCATAATATGACCTATCATAGATTGAACAATATAAAATATTGACTAATTTTAATATTTTATCAACGTAAAAGTATATCAATCTAATTTTTAGTATCCTAATCTTTTTATTTTTTTTTATAAATTAAATTTTAATTTATAGTAATTTATTTATGTTTATAATATTCACTTTTAAAAATTTGAATTATGTTAAAATACATGACTTTGTGTTTATATTGGTCTAAATATAAATATGTTTGTATTTGTTATTGATTAAAATGTAATTAAATTATTTTTTAGTAAATTTAATAATTAATAGGATTTAGTAATAATTTTCTTAAAAATCAATAAACTAACAATATTTTGTAAGATTTTATTATAATATTAAATATATATATATATATATCAAATAAAAAGATACTAAAAGATATTATGAATATATTTTGAATAAAATTAAAATTAGAGAATATTTAGATTAAAATGTAATAAAAATGATTTTATAATAAAATTTATAAACAAATACGAATTCATTAATTATTTTTCTTAAGAAATAAAATTTAAATTGTTTTTATAAAATTTATTATAATATAAAAATATATATATATATATTTATATTTGAAACAAAAAGTAAAAAAATATATTAAAATATATTATAAATATATTTTGAATAAAATCATAAATTAGATAATATTATCTTATATATACAAAAAATAGTTGATTTATAAATTATTTTGGTATATTTATCAAATGATTTAATAGTTTAATGATTATATATATATATGTTTTTATTTTTGTTATTTAAGAAAGTGGAATCTATTATATTTAAGTTGTTTGGCTACATGGTTAATAACTGTCTTGTTTGTAAACATGAATAGTAGAAAATGTTATATTCTCTAATTACCCTTAATAAAATTTAATTCATTCCTTATTTTGAAATGGCATAACCTATAATATAACACATGAAAGATGATTAGTTTCTAATATATTCTATTTTTTTAATAGTATTGATGTTAAGATAGAATTTTTTTATCAAAATATGAAAAATTTAAGAAGATATCGATCGATTTGAGAGGTAGAGTAAATAGTACTTTAAATGGTCCAAAAATATTTTTTTCATGAACTTAATTTTAGTTCCAAAAATGTCATATAATATAATTTCTCTTTTAATTTCTTATTTATGATATTGTGTTGATAATCGGTTTAATTGTTTCATTTATGTCTATATAATTGGTTTTTAATTTTTGTTTTTAAACTTTTTCATATAAAGGTAGGCAAAACATTTTTTACTTATAGTTCACAGTTTCTATCCACCTATATAATTAAATTTAAATAATTATTTATATATATTAGAAAATATCCAATAGTACAATGTTATATCTACTTAAAATTGTTTGACAAAAACAAAAATATCTACTTAAAATTTATAAAGTTTTTTGTGCCCTCAAAAAGTTTCAACTATTTCTCAATTTGCATGTGTAGCTTTGCGCCTAAGAATTTATGCTAATTTTCTATTTATCGTTTTAATTTTATCGGATAAATATTAAGTATAAAAATAATTTAAATCTACTTTATTATTATTATATTAATTAGAATATAGCTAGGCGTTCATGAAACAAAACAATACTTTGAAAAAAGCATATATAAACATAAATAAAATTTTACTACATTGATTATTTGTTTATATGATACTTTTGTAATTATTTAGTTTATGTCGTATTTAGCTCTCTTTTTTTCACTGAAAGATTATCATTTTATTATCGGGGTGGGATACGTTTTTTGGATACAGATTTGAAAATCTAAAGTCGGTTATCACAGGTCGATACCGAAACCAAAAGCCGGCGGATTAAACGAAAATCCCTGGAAATACAACAAACACAAGACCAAATAAAAAAACAAATTTACAAACTTAAATCAAATACCGCTAGATAGAGATAGCTATCGCCAACTGAAAAGCCTCACAAGTCCGGTTAGAAGTAGGAAGTCGTATTTAGCTCATATGTTATGTTTTCACTTCTAAACAACATTTTTCCTTCGAAAAATAACAAATTTAATATGGTGACAAGAAAAAAGAAAAATGTTAAAATTATCATTTTCGATGGGTAATTAATCGTTTTTGTTTTGATAATGTGTATCGAATATCAATGGCTAAACTTAGGCTTTCTCTCTCTTCGGGTTGAGAGAGAAGCTTTCTCTCCGACTCTCGGATCCTTCTTCTCCGATCATGATCTTTCAGAAGGTCCGACGAGTTTTGGAGTTGGGGTTTTTTCTGATTTTTTCTGGGTAATCGTCTTCTAATCTTTCTGGTGAGAAATCTTTTTTCCCCGTTTTGATCAAACCCGAGTCGATCCTTTTCGTGTTCATATTCTCTGTTTCGATCGGCTTTTCCTGTCATGTTCTAATAAACTCGGGGATATCTTTCTACGGCTGGCTTTCTTTCCGACTATTCGGAACTCGCCGGGTTCCCGGCCCTATCACTTTTGCGATTTCGATCTGGCCTCCTCTCTCCTCCCTCGCCGTTAATCCATGTTCTTTCTCAGCTGTGTTGATGAGCTTCCATTTTGCTCCGATTAATATCGCTACCGTGTCCACCGCTTTAGAGGACAAGCGTAGGGTGGGTCATCGACGGATTTCTAATCTTTGTCGGCGGCAGCGTCTCCTTGCTTTTGGGTGGTCTCTGGCGCGGTTGTTGTTACCGTTTTCTTTCGATGCAGGTGGTTTTATCGGTGATCTTCGGACGTCAAGATTGGCGGGTGGTCCTCAGCAATTACAAGATATTGGTCCGGCAAGTCTTGCCACCGTTTTCCTCCGCGGCGGACAGTCTTTCTCGGCGGTTCTCCGGCTTACGACGCGTGTTTGGTTGCATGTCCGTCTTTGCAGCGATTTCGCCACGTGGCGATCATATCTCCGCTTTTGGGTTTTTTGTTTCGTCGTTTCTATCTTGTAATTGGGCTTCGGCCCACTCGTTTATTGACTCTGGCCTATAAATAATATGCCCGTTGACAAAAAAGAATATCGATGGCTAAATTATTACGTTAAAAAGGTAAAATATTTAAAAAAAAACAAAATAATAAATAAAAATATAATTAATAAGCGGTGCACATGGTATATGGCGGTTAGGGCCATAACCTCAGCTTGTGTGAAGTTTTGTCCCCACCAACAATACGGAAAGATTTTTGTGACTTGACAAAAAAATATGTTAAAATAATAAAACACTAAAATTATTAATTTAATTACGTAAATAATTGTAACAAACCCGTATGGAGATACCCATATCCTAATCTTAATTATTTAAATATTCTTTTATTAGACGACATTTCAGGACGCATCCCTATGGTCCTCAAATGGAAAGTTATTGTCAAACTATTCAATCAACTCAATGATTAGTGTTGGTGCCACACCTTAAACCAGTATGTTATAAGTATATATTTACTTATTTAGTAGCTGGTGAGAGTCAAAATAATATAGAGCTTATTGTAGAATATTGCGTGCTACAATGTGATATAATAATAGTTATATAACTTTAGCTGTACTAATTTTCTCTTAAGTAAAAAAGGTATATACTTGTTTGTACTTATGAGAATAATTAAAACTAAGCATATATACCAAAATGGGTTATCTGAATGAATCCATGAGAATGACTTATATTAAACAGGAAACTGGTGATAACAAAATACTATTAAAGAATATGATGGCTAATCATTTGAAATAGAATAATAAACTACGTATTGTATTGTCCTCCGTTTCATAATAAGTGTCATTCTGACATTTTTCACACATATTAAAAAACTTATTAAAATTTCTATTTATATCTTAACAACTAATTTAACTTTTGGTATCTTTATTTTTTATTGGTTAATACTAAGGTTAAAATAGATAATTTAAGTTAAAAATTGCATTGAAAATCTAAAACGACATTGATTTTGAAATGGAAAAACAACTTTACAACGACACTTACTATGAAACGGAGAAAGTATAATTTAAATATAAAAATGAACGGAATCTAAGAAACAAAAAAGTACAACTACAAACTTTGTTTGGTCACAAATAAAATTAGGAAAAGTACTTTTAAAGATAAGAAACCAAATGAATAATAGAAGTAATTTAATGTTTTTTTTTCCAACAGAATTAATTAAATGTTTCACTAGTTTATTAATTAATATACGGGCAAATCATCTAACTTTCTATCTTTATGTTTCTTCATTAGAAACAAGATCTCCACATAAAAGTGAACCATTTATTGGAATTTAAGCACATTGATGGTTCATTTATTGAAAGCAAGAATTAGTTTACAAATTAATTTTGCTTTTTTAACAAATGATACTAGTAATTCGCAATGTTAAAAGTATTATTCCTCATCGAGCGAGACATCGTCGTGGTAAAGAACATTTGATTAATACTGAAAATTTAAACTAGTAATAATACAAAAATCAACAAAACGACAGCAAAAGGTTTTTAGTTAATTAATAGAAGTTATTAACGATGATAATACGAGTGGCTTACGCTAAAGCTTCCTTATTGACTCTGACTCTGATCCTTTACTTCACGACAACGACGACCCGTTTACGTTACCGCCGTGAGCTCCGCCGCCACCACTATCACTATCAAATTCGCCTCTGCCGCTACTACCACTGTGGTGAAGCTCGTTGCCTCCGTTATTGTTGTTAGTTTCGCTGGCGGGAATCGGGGCGTGGATTCTTCCACCGTCGTTATCAATTTTCCGGATCTCGGTGGCTCCAGCGACGGAAAACGGGACATCACGGCGGTTGAAGGTGTTTTTGTTGTTGTGCATCCAGACTTTGAGAACGCTTTTGTCAACTCCGATCTGACGGCAGAAATCTCGAACATCGTCTTCGTCGCGTTTCTGCATCTTCCAACCGACTCGATGGGCGAAGTCGTGCATCTTCTCTTTCTGAAATTGGCTGAATTTCGTTCGGAATCGCTTACGAGATCCGATTTGGTGGTGGTGGTTGTTGTTGCCAGATAAATTGAGATCGGAGAAAGCTAATATGTTGTTATTAGTTCCGGCAAGAGAAAGAAGCATGTAAGAGGAGGAAATCGGCGGCGGAGAAGAGGAATTAGGGCTACAAGGAGGAGGAGGATGAGGAGCTGCTTGTGGTGGTGGTGGTGGATGGTGACGATGGTGAGGCTGATACTCAATTGCGGCGGCGACGGAGGAAGGAGGTGGAAGGATTGGGGAATCGTTTTCTGGTTCACGGCGGTGGAAATTACGGTGGCAACCACAAGCTGCGCATTTGAGAGAAGTTGGATCGGTGGAGATTGACGACGGAGACGGCATGAATTCGCCGCAACCGTCTAGCGCGTGGCCGCCTAACGTCGCTGCGTGGTTCTTGAGACATTGTTTGTAAGTGAAGAGGAGAGGATGGTGGTGTTGGTGGTGGTGCCGTTTGGTGATTCCGTTGCTGAAGGAAATGGGTTTCGCCGGTTGGATCCGGGTCGGAGTTTCGGGTTTGGGTTCAGGTGATTTAGGAGTTGTTATTATTGTTGTTGGAGTCATATCCATAGCTCAAAACGTCAATAATGTTCCAAAGAAAGAAAAAAAAAACTTAGGGTTTGCGTTTTAAGCCTGAGAATAATATGGAATGAGTCTCAGAGAGAGAATAGAAAATGGAGAAGAAGAAAAAGATAAGTTAAAAGGTTCTTGAGCTTTTGGAGATTATTTTTTATTTATTATTGTTTTTACTCGACTTTATTCGTTTTTTTCTTTTCTTTTTACGAGGAAAAGAAGAAAACGATATGATGAGAGTGACGAATGTTGCTGAAGCAAGTAAAGAACTTAAAAAGGACATATATTAAAGAGGCTCTTATTATAATATCTGGTGATTATCTATTACATTAAAGTATTATTATTGTATGTCGGTTAAACCGACTTATAGTGGCTATAAAAGGCCATTTGCTCTTTGTACAACAACATACGAACATATGAAGAGAACAATTAATTACTAAGTTACTTCCCTCCATCTCTCTACCTATCTCTCTCTCTTGCTCTTGTTCTTGCCCTTCACTTTAGTCCATTTTATTTTTCCTTTTCTAAAACAATATTTACAACACGTTATCAGCACGACCGTCTCTCGATCCAGTCATATACCAAAAAGGTGAGGTTTAGTTATGACCAATTTATTTTATGAAAAAAACTATATCATTTATATTTCTGTTCATGTATTATTTTCGGGAAGATAGGCATTGCCTTCCCCGAACTGATCGCTATGGTAGGCTATGCCTTCACGATCACGATCAATGGTAGACTATGTCACCTCAGATCATATTAATGGACTGAGAAATTAAACCTCCTCCTTATCATCATGGCAGGCGCTGCCTCCTCAATCTTTTAATTTTGCTTTATATTTATGCCTTTAAATTCCGCGTTTATATTTATGCCTTTAAATTTCGCATTTATATTTATGCCTTTAAATTCCGCATTTATATTTATGCTCTTAAATTACTGCATTTAAATTTATCTTATTTTCTTTAAAATAAGCTTAAATTTTAAATGTTTAAATCATATAGAGATAATGTCGAACTTGGCAAAGCTCGATATCATTGCCCTTGATGCTGCTGGAAAAAATTATATGACATGGGCATCAGATGCAAAATGGCGTCTGAAATCAAATGGTCTTCTGGAGACCATTGATCCGTCGAAAACGACGATTGATGAGGCTAAGGCTAAGGCCATGGTGTTTTTACGCCATCACCTCCATGATAATCTGAAAAATGAATACATCACGAAGGAGGACCCATCGGATCTATGGCAATCACTCAAGGAAAGGTTCGATCATCAAAAGTATGTGATCTTACCAAAGGCCAGATACGATTGGTTGAACCTCCGATTCATGGATTACAAAAATGTCGAAGATTATAATTCCGCCTTGTTCGGAATTACGGCCAGGATGGCATTATGTGGTGTAAAGACGAGTGATTATGATATGATTGAGAAAACACTCACCACCTTCCATTCTGGAAATGTAATCCTGCAACAACAGTACCGGGCAAAAGATTACACCCAGTACTCTGAGTTGATGCAAGTCCTCCTCGTAGCAGAACAAAATAATGAACTCGTGATGTTAAACCATCAGACTCGTCCAGCTGGATCAGCTCCATTCCCAGAAGCGAATGTCGTAGCATCCAGAAATAATGATAACTCTTGCGGACGAAGATATGGACGTGGCAAAGGCCGCGGACGAGGTCGTGGACGATATCATGGACGTGGGCAAGGAAGAGGTTTCAACACTGGAAGAAATAATAATCTCCAGATAAATGAAGGTGGTCGTGCCATAAAGAAGCCGACCGATAATGCTTGTTACAGATGCGGCATGAAAGGGCATTGGGGACATATATGCCGCACGCCAAAGCACTTTGTCGATCTGTATCAAGCATCACAAAAGGCCGCGGCTAATAATGTTGAAACCAACTTCATCGATGATGAGGCCGGCCCTTCCTCTAGCGGCATAAATGAGGATACTCATATGGATGTCGCAGATTTCCTCATCGATGAACCATAAATAAGTTGCCAAGGATACTATATATAATAAATCTTAATGTTTTCATATTGTCTAATATGTTTTTGTAGCAAAATCTATTTGCAGTTTTAATAAGCTTGTGTAATATGCTTTTGTTATATTATAAAAGATATTTTAATATATCTTTGTTTTATGACACAGAAGATGTCGCATATTAAGAATCATGATGGAGATATATGTCTAGCAGACAGTGCTACGACACACACTATCCTTAAAGATAGACGATATTTCTCCTGTCTCAAAATCAAAGACTCCGCCGAAAGCGTGAGCACCATTTCTGGTAATGCAAAGATAATTCTAGGCTCTGGAGAAGCCAGTTTTTCAATGCCAAGAGGAACTAAATTTGAGATAAATAATGCATTATATTTCCCTAAATCTCACAGAAACTTGATAAGTTTCCGAGATATCCGTAGAAATGGATATCACATAGAGACTATGGATAAAAATGGCATTGAATATTTATGCATTACGTCTGAGACAAAATATGTATTGGAAGAGCTACCGATGTTAGCCTCCGGATTATATTGCACAAAGATAAACATTACTGAATCCTATGCTATAATAAATCAAGAGGTTTCCAATACCTTTCGAGTCTGGCATGAAAGGTTAGGACATCCAGGATCAGTAATGATGAGAAGAATTGTGCAAAATTCTAGTGGTCACCCATTGAAAAACGAAAAGATTTTTCAATCGGGAGAGTTTCCATGTAATGCTTGTTCTCAAGGGAAACTCATCACTCGGCCATCACCAGCCAAAGTTGGGAATGAATCTCCATTATTCTTAGAAAGAATACATGGAGATATATGTGGACCTATCCATCCACCATGCGGGCCGTTTCGATATTATATGGTATTAGTTGACGCATCTAGTAGATGGTCACATGTGTGTCTGTTGACCACAAGAAATACGGCTTTCGCAAGATTCATTGCCCAAATAATCAGGTTGAGAGCACAGTTCCCTGATTATCCCATTAAGAAAATAAGGCTTGATAACGCTGGTGAATTCACTTCACAAGCCTTCGATAATTACTGTATGTCAATGGGAATCGATGTTGAGCATCCAGTACCCCATGTGCATACACAAAATGGCATGGCCGAAAGTTTAATAAAACGTTTGCAATGGATTGCAAGACCACTGATATTGAGAACAAAACTCCAAATTTCTGTATGGGGACATGCTATATTGCATGCAGCCGCATTGGTCCGGATAAGACCAAGTGCATATAATAAATATTCCCCATTACAATTGACATCTGGTCAAGAACCTAATATATCCCATCTCCGAGTTTTTGGGTGTGCAGTTTATGTTCCTATATCGCCACCACAAAGAACAAAAATGGGGCCGCAACGGAGATTGGGGATATATGTCGGGTATACATCACCAAGTATAATAAGGTATCTGGAACCACAAACCGGTGATATGTTTACAGCACGGTTTGCTGATTGCCATTTTCATGAAGATGAATTCCCCGCGTTAGGGGGAGGATTGAGAGAATCACCAAAAGATATCACATGGTGTACAAAATCTTTGGCTTATCTTGATCCCCCTACTAATCAACGCGAGTTGGAAGTTCAGAAAATTATACATTTACAAAATTTGGCAAATCAATTACCAGATGCATTTACAGATACAAAGAAGGTGACAAAATCATATATACCCGCTGCAAATGCTCCATCTAGAATTGAAATTCCAAAAGAACGAGGTGATAGAAGCATTGCTAATGAACCCAAGGTTCAATTAAAAAGGGGGAGGCCATTGGGCTCTAAAGATAAAAATACCCGTAAGAAAAAGAAGTTGGGAGAACAAAATGAAAAAGTTCAAAAGGAACCGAATGATGAAAAATGTCCAGAAGACATTTGTGAAAAGGTTCATGAAGAACCTGATGATGAGAAAAACCTCGAAGTCGAGCATGATGAAGAAAAGTGTGAGATTTCCATTAATTACGTCCATGACGGAAAAGTATGGACTAGATATGAAATTGATGATGTAGATGGAACATTCTCCTTTTCTATCTCCAAAGACATTGATAATGATAATGATGATCCGGATCCAAGATCCATATCGGAGTGCCAGAAAAGGCCCGATTGGGAGAAATGGCAAGAAGCCATGAGAAATGAATTACTCTCCCTTAATAAGAGAAACGTTTTCGGACCAGTTGGTATTACAGCTGCAGATGTAATACCAGTGGGATGTAAATGGGTCTTTGTGAGAAAAAGAAATGAAAATAATGAAGTCACTAGATATAAAGCTCGACTTGTGGCACAAGGGTTTTCTCAAAGACCGGGAATTGATTATGATGAGACATATTCCCCGGTAATGGATGCATTCACATTCAGGTACTTAATGAGCTTAACGGCATCGAAAAATCTAGAAATGTACCTCATGGATGTTGTGACTGCATATTTATATGGTTCACTCGATAGTGACATATATATGAAAATCCCAGAAGGATTTAAGATCCCAGAAGGGTCAAAGATTCCAAAGGAATCTGAGAAGATATGTTCGGTCAAATTACAACGATCACTTTACGGATTGAAACAATCCGGACGCATGTGGTATAATCGCTTAAGCGAATTTTTGTTGAAGAAAGGATTTATCAACAGTGCGATATGCCCTTGCGTATTTATAAGGAAATCCACATCTGGATTTGTGATCATTGCTGTTTATGTTGATGACCTGAACATCATTGGAACTCAAAAGGAAGTTGATGATGCAAGAACTCATATGAAAAGAGAGTTTGAGATGAAAGATCTTGGAAAGACAAAATTTTGTCTTGGGCTCCAAATAGAGCATTTCCAAGATGGTATATTTGTGCATCAATCAAATTACACCACAAGGGTGTTAAAACGTTTTAATATGGATAAAACAAATCCTTTGAGTACTCCAATGGTCAGTAGATCGCTTAATGTTGAAAAGGATCCGTTTCGACCTTGTGAAAATAACGAGGAAATATTAGGTCCTGAAATACCTTATATGAGCGCTATAGGTGCACTCATGTATCTTGCAAACTGTACCAGACCAGATATAGCATTCGCTACTAATCTGCTTGCAAGATACAGTTCATCTCCTACACAGAGACATTGGACCGGGATAAAGCATATCCTTCGATATCTCTGAGGTACGATTGACTTAGGATTATATTATCCTCGAAATTCTGCGCTTGGTCTAGTTGGTTTTGCAGATGCAGGATATTTATCTGATCCGCATAAAGCTCGATCGCAAACTGGATACGTTTTTACAATGGGAGGAACTGCTATCTCATGGCGTTCTCAAAAGCAAACTCTAGTCGCCACTTCTTCAAATTATGCTGAGACAATTGCGCTTCATGAAGCATGTCGAGAATGTGTATGGCTGAGATCTATGACTCATCATATACAAGATGCCAGTGGAATAGTTACGAACAAAAAACCAACGATGGTATTTGAAGACAATTCTGCATGTGTTGCTCAACTCAAGGAAGGTTATATCAAGAGCGACAGAACAAAGCATATCCCCCCAAGATTTTTCTCATACATTCAAGAGCTCGAGAAAAATCAAGAAGTGGACGTCGAATATATCCGCTCAAACGACAATGCAGCAGATCTCTTTACAAAGGCGCTTCCCACTACAACATTCAAGAAGCATATTCGAAGTATTGGAATGCGCCATTTGCGAGATTTATGAAGAAAAGATCATATTATCTATCAGGGGGAGTTTATGTTACTGTACTCTTTTCTTTATCATAGTTTTTATCCCAATGGGTTTTTCTATGATAAAGTTTTTAACGAGGCAGTACATAATAAAGATAATCAAGGGGGAGTATTATAATATCTAGTAATTATCTATTACATTAAAGTATTATTATTGTATGTCGGTTAAACCGACTTATAGTGGCTATAAAAGGCCATTTGCTCTTTGTACAACAACATACGAACATATGAAGAGAACAATTAATTACTAAGTTACTTCCCTCCATCTCTCTACCTATCTCTCTCTCTTGCTCTTGTTCTTGCCCTTCACTTTAGTCCATTTTATTTTTCCTTTTCTAAAACAATATTTACAACAGCTCTATATTAAATTAAGAGATGATTTTTTTTCCTTCTGGCGACGTATTAATTAATGAATAATGAGATAATTAAATTAAATATAGAATTTTGAAGATATTTATATCGCAAGGGTAAGGTTTGATGTTTTAACCATGGTTAGGTGTGAATACTTTATTAGAATTTAGAAGTGGTAAGGTCCACAAAGAGAGTGCGTGTTAGATTTTGCGGTGAAAAGCGTAATAAATGTAGCTACTGAGTTGTGTCTTAAACCTAAAGACAGTCTCATGGCAGACGTCAAAATTAAGAGAATAATAAAAAGTCTTATGGTAAATTGGTAGAGAATAATAAAAAGTCTTATGGTAAATTGGTAATGGCTAATATTTTTGTTCCATTTCTCATACATTGTTTCTCTCATACATTGCGGGATTATTTATTTAGAAAACCACTTGCGACAGTTACGGCTTTCTTTAAAAATTTATTTTAATTTTACATTTTCTATTTATATTTATAAAATACATTATATAGTTATATGTCCTATTCGAAAATGCGGTGTCGGCGCCCAAATAACTGACGGAAAAACGCGGAACAATGGTGAGTCACATCGATTTTAGCCTAGTCGGTAAAGAAAATCGGAATTGTTGAAAAAGTCATTTTAATGTTCGTCTAATCACGTTTCGCTCATCACATTTGGCACGTGCTCTTCAGAGGTGATACTATTGTCGCTCATGTCCACTAGATGATTAACGGACATACTGATCACTATCATTTGGATAGCTTATTATCATTGCCGCTGGATCCTTTCTCAATATGAGTCTACCAATGAAAATTGGGACAAGACTACAAATGTTTAGAGCGAGCCATATATTCAAAATATACCAACCAGATTTCTCAGACCCGCTGCAAGGGTGTTCAGAAGACATCTTAGATTTATGGTTCATTCTTTCATCATTTGGGAGACCTTCTCTTGCGACAATATTTACATCGAGAGGATATTTCTTTTATCTTAGGTCTGAGACCTAATCAAAATTTAACCTTTGATGAATATGTATGGAATAATACAAACAAACTATATACAATCAAATATGGATATGACCTGATACGGAAACACAATTTCTATTTGGACAACATGGAGGTGGGGGAATCAAGTATAACATGCTTGGAAAAAATGTATGGATGATTCATACAGCCCCAAAACTCACACACTTCAAGTGGCAAGATTTGGTGGGATGTTGGGTGCCTTGCATATATAGGCATATAGCCATCGACAAGAATTGTCTTCGGTGTGGTAACACAAAAGAATCTATATATCAATTAATTTTTGAATGCTCCTGCTTTACAAGTATGAGCTCTATCATAATATCCATCCTTTCTAGATTTCTTCCTGAGTACGTTCATTTACCAAAATATGGATTAACCAATCAAAAAGACAAAATAAGTGGGTCCCTCAAACTCTACTTAAAATTTCCATGGATTATTTGTTTTATATGGAAAGTTAGAAATGACAAAATGTTTAATAGGAAAGAGATCTCTCCGATAACCACTTTCCAGTTAGCCTCTCTCGAGGCCGAAAGTTGGATGGTAGCTAACTAGAAGGAAGATGAAGAAGAGATAGAGAGCACAAAGGAACGGTGGTAGAGCCACATTAAGAGGAGGGGGTCAGCTGACACCCTTCAAATCTTATAAAATTTATATGTATAATGGTTTTCAAAGGACAAAACAGTCCAGTTGGTAACGATTCCTTCTTGTTGACCCCTCCTAAACCTCAGTACGATCCGTTTTTCACTCATTTTCTAAATTTTTTGGTGCTTCGGGCTTAAAGCCCAGTGTAATATATGACATTTTTGGTAAGGATCCAAAACTTAATTTAGTTTTTGTCATTTTTGGATTGGACCTAAATGAATCTTTTATTTATATGGGTTAGTAAAACTCAAATTTAATAATAATTTGGTTTTTTTTCTTCCAAATTTTCTAGCAATTTTAGCACTAATGACAAACTTTTACATATTAAACTTTTCTTTCTATAAAATTAAAATATGTTATAATCTAATATTAAATATAATAAAAATTCAAAATATTTTAATTTAAAATTAATTTAATTTATATAATTAAATAATTAAATTAATTTATGACTCCGGTAAAACAAAAATTTTGGCTCCGCCACTACAAAGAAACACATAGACCTTAGCATCCCCAGCTTGGACATCCTAATCTAAACATGCCAAATCGATGCCTCATGGATCGATCATTGTCATGTTAGTGGATTGGAGTGGTGTTATAGGGATAACATGGGATAAGAGGTCATATATGTACAAGGTTGCACGCAAAGCCTCTTGGTGCTTCATGCCGAGATGGGCATACTATTGGGGGCTATGTCATGCTTTCGTGAAATACCACTTAAGCTAAGTGGAAATAGATTGCTTATATTTTGTGGATATGCTGAAAGATCCTGGACACTGGCCAGCTTTTGTGGAATTGGACATATTCTTGATTTTTAGATGAGACTTTGAAAACTTCAACTTAAAGCATATTCCTTGCTTCCTCGGAGTGTAAATTATTGAATAGACTCTCTTGCAAAAGAAATCCGTGATTGGAAAATAATTTTTTGCCATATAGAAGGCAGACCACCTTAATTGAAGAAATGCCATATAGCATTCTTCCAACAGACTAAGAAGTGGTTTAAACAAATGGGCAAACGACAAAAAAATGTGGTGGCATTGTTTTATTTTTTGGAATATGTAATGCTTAGGGATAAACAATGGCGGATTCAGAAAATTTTTAAACCGTAGACACATATATTAGATATATTATACATGTTTAATTAAAAAAATCATGGAAATCGCTTTATATATACATATATTATAAAAATAAACAACCAAAGATTTAGTTCAAAATATTGGACTATTTTTGAATCTAATTTTATGAAATATATATTCATTATAAACAAAAATATAACTATTTTGGATTTATTCACTTTAAAATTTTTATTTTTACCTTTTATTTCATTTTCTAGTATTTTATTCTTTTTAGTAATAAGATAATTTATCCTAAAAGTGATATAAAATATTCCAAAAGATGTGTGATATGGATTAGATAGATTATTAAAATTCAAGAAGTAAAAATAAAAATAGTTAGTTGACAAAATAAAAGAGGAAAAACAACAATGGACAATAAAATTGATAAGAGGTTAATTATAGAAAAAGATGTCATACATTGAATTTTTGGTAATTATGATATTTCAATCTATATTTCACTTTCGTAAATGTCCCATAGAGCCAGACATAAAAAAAGAAACAAATAAATTGTTCGATCATGGGACCACAGATGGAAAAAAAATGATAAAATAACAATGACATGTAAAAGTAACAGGGACATCGAACTCGAGAAGTATGATTTTATCGGAGGCATTCAGCAACCACCAAACCACTTGACTAACAACGACTAAGCTTAAAATGAAAATTTATATATTTAACCGGGGACACGTGATCCGAACAACGTGTGTCCGCTCCTGGAGATAAATTTTGTTCATTTAGGTATTGACATCAGAATTAGGAGGTTGTATTAAGCTATTAATGCCGCATATAAGTTGGACGATTCAATTTCTTCAGACGTTATAACTTACAACACATGCAAACAACAGAAAATGTGGGTGACGACTTTCGAGGTTGACCAAAATGAAAATTGTATTAATAGGCTTTTGGATTAATGGGCTTACACATTTAGAAAAGAGAGGAAGACATAGTTTGAATCGGGTCAGTTTCTAAGCCCTCACAAAAGAAGTTGATATATATCGTAGCTCACGCCCAATGATGCTGCATCACTATAAGTCGAGACGGTCGTTACAAAACAGATACAAACTATTCGACTCTTTTACATCATCTTCTTCTTCGATCTTCTTATCCGCTATTTGATCTTGTGTTACAAGCTCTTGATAATAGCGATAAAAATTTTAACAAGAGAAGAGAACTCGCATTAGGCGTGTTTTGAAACATTTTCGATTTTAGTAGTGGATGTTTGAGACTTCTTTCCAAAAGGAGAACTCGTATTTTCTTGAAATTAGATTGAGTGGATTTATCATTTCAGCTAGATCCAATCCTCTACATATGTTATCTAAGAGTCTATGATTTGTAGTTTAAGAGATTTAGCATCTAAAAAAAAAAAAAAAAAAAAATCATCGAAGAAAAGAATTTTTTTTGGTCACAAACTTGATATATTAATCTTAACTTGTTACATCATACAGAAGATAGAAGCTCTTTGCGAAAGAGACTGCTTCTTTAAAGTTCAAAGATGAAATACAATAGAACCCTAATGCAGAAAAACAGAAAACACTTGAAATTAGGGGATAAGACGACAACAAACTCAAAAAAACTCTTGAATGCGTCGATGTAGACTTCTCGGCATAGCCAGAAATCAGAAATTGGGTCACCTTAGAATGTGACTTTGAATACAAATCCTTTCCTTGTTTCTTTGATGCATAAACAGACCTAGAAGGGGCCAATAAACATACTAACAACATGGTTAGGAATTTGGAAAGCTTCTTCGGTTTTGCTACCGAAGAAAAACCATCTGTTGAAAAGATGGAAAATGGACATATTCTCTCCTTGAAACAGGAGGAAAATGAGAGTGATCTCTCCCTAAAAAAGAAGGAAAGTGGAACTGATCTCTCCCTTAACAGGGAGGAAAGGTGAACTGATCTCTCCCAAAAGGAGGAATTTGTTAAATTGCAGCAAAACCCATGTTTTGGAGAGATGTTTGGGTCTAGATTTGCTGCAAACAAATGGGCTAAGCCCAAAATAAAGGACAAATCGGAGAAGCAAGTGTGACCTCCGTTGACGGAAGATCCCGAGCTAGAGCCGACTGTGCCAGTGAAATGTGCGCCATATAGGTGAGAAATAAGGCAGTGAAGAACATAAGTTAGCCGGATATGGTGGTACACTGTGTCTGCTCTGACCGAACGAGGAGCAGGGGCGACATATTTGATGCTTTGGTACCTTGACGATGAGGGTGGAGGAGGCAGATCTAGCAGATCCAAAGTCTGCTCCGGTGGCTCCATCGCATACTGAGATTCGAATAGGGAGAACCGGCGACGTCGATGGGATAAAGAGAGATGCTTGCTCGGGTAGCTGAGTGGTGGAAAGAAGAACCGAAGAGCCTTGAAAACAGAGGAAGTTGCCATCGGTGAAGGAGGCTCGGGTGGAGGGTCCGGCGGATCTGGAGGCTTCGGTGGTTGATGGATTTCTCGCTTCTCCAGAGATAACAGGTCAGGTGGCTTCGGAATGGGAATGATTGGAGTTGGCTTCTCTATATCCAGACTTTGGCCGGCTGTTAAGGAATTGATGACGAGAGAAAGCTTCGACGGCAAGACTCCAGACGTCTGAGGACGATGGCTAGGGCGTCGACATCGAGGTCGCAAGTAATCATCACTCGGCGGTGAGACGGGTCTTCGGGTGAACCCAAGCGGGATCCCGAGAGTGAGAATCATATCTTCTCAGGAGGAGAATCCGGTGAAGAGGAGCTCGCTCCGTGAGTCCATCGCGGCCGGCAGTGAAAAGGTGTGCGGCGCCTGGGTAGATGTGCCCGAGAGAAAACACTGCTAGGGCGAACCATCGAAAAAAGAACTAAGTGTCAAAATTTCAAAGAGAAATGAACACATGACCCGTTAATTAATTTTTGGACTTCATATAGTACACCAAAAAAAACCATATAGATTAAATAATATAGTACTTCCCAAAAAACCAAATAGAAACCAATAAATAAAGATTTTTCTTTTGTTTAACTGAAATCAATTAAACGGGTTAAATGCCCCGTTAAAAAACGCGGTCGCCTAACCGCCTAGGCGGCCGCGTAGGCGTTAGACAGTAGGACTACGCCGTGAGTTGTTCTTCCACGTTTCAATTCGGCGGTCAACGCCTAATACCATTCCTCGGCCGCTTTTTGTTTTTGGTCAACGATTTTTTTGAAAGATCCGCATTTTTAAAATAAATCGGTCTAAATATGATGTACTTTTTTGGACAAATTATTGGGCTAAAACCATGTGCATTAGAAGTTTAGGGGGAGTTCTTGGCACAATTTCTTAGAAACAGTTAAGAAAAATATTAATATTTTAAGTGAATAGTTAAGAAGCAGCTCTTATTTAAGAGTTTTTAAGAACCGGGTTCGTCACTGTTCATGCGACGTGACAACCCATAATTGGCTTTTTTTTTGATTTTTATTTTTTTTTCCCAAACTGCAAAAAAAAAAATTAATAATAAAATATACTTAAGAACGCTGAGAGAGGATTCGCTAATGCACATCTAAGTAAATTATAAGCCCTAGGAGCCCCAATCCATCTTTACATGCTCACTTTCATCCTTCAATACTTTAACTATTATTTTTACTAAGAATTTTTACGTGGAGACTTTTCATATCAATCTATACATAGCTCATGAATCTCCTGGATGCATGTGTTTTGACTCTTACACTAAAATTCGTGGGCCAGTCCCTTATATACATACTCTTCTACTGTTTCTGATCTAAATTGTTTTCTTTCTTTGTGTATTTTTCGTCGCTTGTGTATTTTCATCGTTTT